>JAPDSC010157626.1:0-18508 GCA_026290005.1 Latrodectus geometricus | reverse complement strand
CTTGGATAGCAGAATCTTTAGAATGTTGAGTTAAATGGCTACAAATTGTAATAATAAGCTTACAAACTAGTAGAAGAGGTTGCATAATTTGTGGAATATAGGAATCATGGCAGAATATCATTGCGAAGAAAGCCTTAAGAATATGAAACAAAAACATGTACCTAAAATTGTTAAAACTTATAAATTGAAGAATGAAAATATCATTCAGAATTATTAATAAAATTTGTTCTTAACACAACTGCAACTATAAATCAATAAAATAATTATCAAGATTAATGAACAGTGGAGAGACAAAATATTTGACATATGAGAAATTAAAAAAGATAAATGAGAAATTAAAAAAGATATAAGGCTTTTCATAAGTAATGTCACCAAAGGTAATTGTAATAATTATAAAATACTAATAACATCAAACTTATAAACTAAAGCTGTTTTCCTGGTTAAGTTATTACCTACTAAAATCCTCTATCAAGGACATAATCTTTTAAAAAAAAACCAATTTATAAAAATGTCACTACTCATCAATGGCATTTTAATTAAAATATTTTATTATTAGAACATATTTTGAAATTGCTTTAAAACGGGGGTTACTGTTTTTCACTTAGCTATGAAACCCTTATTCTGCAACATTTTATAATTAAGGCCCATTTTGTTGCAATTAAACATTTGATCTCTTGTTAAGCTTTCAGGTTAAATAAATGTTGGAATATTCTTAAATTGGTCCATTTCTTCAAAGTTTCATGACAGTATTTCTTTAGAACTGATGGATTGCCGATATCTTTTACCATTTGTCTAGCCAGCTTCTACATTATCCGTGCAAAATATGCATCACTTTCTATAATTTCTTTACTAAAATACAATGCCTTTAAAAAAAAAAAAATAAAATAAATAAATAAAATAAAAAAAAAAGTCCTGAAATAAGTACCCCTTTATCAACAAATTTGACAAAGCAAATGTAACAAAGCCTTAACAGTTTTCTTATAATCACTTTTTTTTTTGTTTTTCTCTTTTATGTCAATTTTGGAAACTTGTGAGGAACACTACAATTATAATTCTAATTGCTTTTGTTTTTAATCTCCAACAGTGCAATGACTAATGGTATAGTCATCAGTAAATGTATTCTGCACTGTTTCCCTTTTATCTAGGCTTTTTCATGTATCAAACTTTTTTTTTTTGCATTGATAAAAGAATCTTTTTTCTTTTTTGCTTTCCATAATCATGATTGTTAATATGACTACAATAAAGCATAGCATATTCAAAAACTAACTGTTAACAAATAACTTCACTGTGCATTGACTATTGAAGAAAGAAATAGTATTTTTAGCATGAATGTACAAACAAATGAAAATGTTTGGGGAATTCAAATGGTAACTGTATAGTGAGAGACACATTAGTAAGAGATTGCATTGACTCACTGACGCAAACAAGCTTTCGACAGACACTTATACTCATTGACGTTTGCAAGCTAACAGCAAATTATTTTTCAACAATTTTAGTTGGATTAATTGAATAAAAATATAAATGCTGCTGGCATAGCAGATAAATAAATCCCAAATTGCTGAAACTTTACAGTAAATATATATCACATAATTGATTATATACTAATCCATTTCTAAATATATCAGAAATAAAATTGTAATAAAACAAGCATAAGAAACAGATGTATAGAAAACCAAATAAATATTTACAATATATTTGCTTTCAAAGATATATTAAAAATTATTATTATTTTGAACTGATTTTTTAGAGTTTTACCATAAGTTTATGACATTCCTAAGTCATCTTAAACTTCTTCCAATGAAAAATAAGACCTGTCATGTTTCTAAGTCAAACAAATTATCATTTGTTTAAAATTCCCTTAATAATTTAAAAATCAAGTTTGCTTTAGTTTATTTAGATCTTATTGTGTCTGTGTTCCCAATATTAGAGAAAATATAAAAAGGAATAAAAAAATAAAAATAGAATTATTAATATTTAAATGTGATCAATGTAAAGCCATACATAATAATTATTAAATTATTTTTTATTGAATAATTTTTTATGCAAAATTAAAAAATTTTTGATTTTAGCAATAGATATGCATTTCTAAAATCTATTTTCCTTCCAAATTTAAGAGATCAATTGAAAGTTGTTATATTTATATATATATAAAGCTAAAAGGATTTATTGTTTAATTTTGAGAAAGTCTTTCAGTTCTATGTTTTTATGAACTTTTCTAATTAGTTTAATAATAATGATATCTAATAATAGTTTCTAATAGTTTTTCTGAAATGTATTCAATTTTGAAAAGTTCTAATTAAAAACTAAACATTTTTTCTGAAATGATAAAAAATTTTACTCAATATAACTGATTTTCTTTAATTGCTTATTGCTCTAATGCATTTAAAAATTTATGGTGAATTATAATTTAATAAATAAAATTTTTAATGCTTATTAGATCTTCTAAAACAGAAACTACTGCTGATGTTATGTCTCATCTTTCAATTATAGCAAAGTGCTATAGTTCTTACATTTTGGATGAAAAACCAGTTTCAAAAGCCTGGTAATTTAAGAGGCTTTTTGCTACAAATAAGTTTAGAAAACATAAGTATTTTCTTCGAAAAACATTAATAGAATTTATTAGAAACAAAATATTTCTAATAAATTCTATTAATGTTTTTTGCTTACATTTTATAGTTTTATAAATAAAAACTTATAATAAAAAAAATTATTAACTATTATTTTTAAATTTTTCTATCGTTTTTTTTTTATTTGTAAATGATCTTGAACATCAACATTTTTTGTAGAATTTTTTCATTTTGAGTTGCATTTATTTGAAGATTATAAGTTATATTAATGTTTCAAAAAACTAAAAAATATAATGCCCTATATATATATATATATATATATATATATATATATATATATATATATAAAATAAAAAGCAATTTCATCATCATTGCACATTGTTATTGACATTAAATAGTGTATATACAAATTTTTCACGTGTTGTTTTCCATTTTTTTCTATGAATTACCTTCTTAAATATATTGTATTATATAGCATCATGATCTAATAATGTGACTAATAACAACAACAATAAAAATAAACAACATGCTATCAAGGATGGATATTGTTTATTTTTATCTGAATTAACAAATTTTACAAATTTTTTTTTTCTTTCACAAGGATTAAGTAAACAGAATGTCTTATATTTTTTATAAATCTTTTACTTAGCAGCTCAAAATTAGAATCTGTATCTGCAGCAAGCAATCCAAAATTCCTCTTACAATAAGATTGGTGCTATGCACCAATCTTTGATTTATATCATAATGTTTTTAAAAGATGAGTTTAGCTAAATAAATTTTGCTTTTAAATCTGAATAAGGTTTTCAGTGTAGCAGCATTGAATATGTAACTTTCTTATATATGCTATATTTTCAAGAAAAGATAGTGAGCAGCTGTCACTCAAAGATTTATTTCTCATCACAAATAGTCTACAATGGTTACTTTTGTGCCATGAATCACATCCTTCACTTTTGAAAGATGTTCCAGCTTCTGTTGAATTTTGTTATCTTCCTAATCGGCATGTTTCATATTAAAAATGTCTCAGCTTGAAGATATATATATGTGTGTGAGAGTGCATGAAAGGGAATAAGGAAAGAATCTAGTTTTTTTAATTTCACATTGGTATTGAACACATAAAAAATAATTTATTGAAGTAAAAGAGAAAAATGATTTCAATAAAAAAGATATTATTTACAATTTTTATTCATTTAAATAATTTCCACTAAATTAATAAGTTGAAAATAGATAAATGAGTGTACTATAGTGTTAAATTTAGGAACAAATTCATATTTTAAGCACTTTTGGAAGTATGCAGTTTAATGTAAAGGAATGTCTATTATTACACATTTTAAAATTTATTATTTCAAAGTTTTAAAAATGCTTTTTCTTTTGTTTTAACACATTTTTTAATTTAACTTCTTCTATTTCATTTTCTTAAAAAAAACTGGAGATTTGTTGCATTATTTTAGTTGTGTGCCACAGAAATATATTGTTTTGAGTATTCATTTACTTTTTGAATTATTTGTCACCATGAATAATCTCAGTGATTTGATGTCAATCAAATGATTTTTCTAAATTTAATTAGCTGCTACATATAGTTTAACAAATACAATTTATTGATATTATTTCTAAGATTGTATGCTGAATATAATTCTGTTTAGTTAACTATTTTGTATTAGAATTAAATAGTTAAATGTATTTTATTGTAATGGATGAACTGTTTTTGTAAATAAATTGTTATCCTCATAAACTATAGAAATGTTTGAAAAGATGTTTTTCCATTTACAAAAAGAGATTTAAAAGATGTTACTTTATGAGTTTCTTTCTATGTTAATTTACATCAGATTTAATTTTGTCTCAATTTTCATTTTTCAAATTAAGCAAATTTAAAGATTGTGATCTGAGTTAAAAGCACGATCAGCTTTATCAGTGTACTTAAAATTTAAAAAAAATATATAAATTTTTTAAATAAACATCTTTCAGTTATTTAATAAAAGATGTAATAATTTTAAACTAAATAAAGTTTATATTCAAACTAATATCTTGTCTTCATATGTTTTATATTTATATTATGTAATATTTATACTTTCAATTAATTATAGATGAGGATTGTTTTCATTGTCCTAAATTGCAAGAAAATTTGTTGAGTCTTCAGAGAAACAAAAAAATGAAACTTTCTGACATAAAATCAAATAATATATATAATTTTGAAGAACTATGAGTATAACCTAATTTTAAAATTAATTTCTGATGGTTTATTATATTTAAATGTCAAAATGCAATAAACTTCAATATTGTATTTAAAAAAAAGGTACTTGAAATAGGAGAATTTTGTTAATGATCTGAAATCCTAAATATTATATAGCTTAATAGTTAAATTGTTATACATGTATAGAAAAAAATTGTGTAATCTATTCCACTGCATAGAAAAAAATTGGGGAAACTCAAACTCATTCTTTCTTTGCAACTGAATCTTCAGTACAATTTCAGAATCAAATGTGCATATAATTTTAATTATTTTTAGAGAGTCCTCTTTACTAGAAAAATGGATAATATAAACTTAGTGGAATCATCAGCATTTGAAATAATGTCTTGTATCATGTTTATTCACTTTTGTATTAACTAATGTTTAGATCATAAAAAACAAATTTGTTCTTAAGAGCTAACTTAAATAATATTATTACAATTTAACTGAGATGAATCAGGTAATTTGAACAAACTAATTAAATATAGTATTGTTGTTGAGAATTGAAATTCGGCTGTAAATATTTTGTTTTGTATAGTGAAGTTTTAGTTTGTTTAAAATCGATGTTAGAAATAATGAAGGGAATACAAATAATGAAAAATGTATTGACTAGATTACTGTGCAGTTGTAGTTTTATGATATCTATAATAATCAACATCACTTGTTATAGCTCTTAAGATCAATTTGTCATTGAGTTCATGAACATATCTGGTATTGGATTGCAATCCAGTTATATTCTAAAATAATGAAGGAAATAGTATTTAAAATATCAATGAATTGTTAGTAGATATAATTTTTATTGTTCTAAAATCAAGGATTTTGAAACCATTTAATATGCTAAATCTGTAATGCGGTTATCTCAGCTTTTGAATTATAACTATTAAAAGGATTTACTAAATATCAAGAAGACCCTCATAAAATATTTTCCTATTTAAACCACTTTAATTATTCAACTTATCTTGAAAGTTATGAAAATATTATTTATCATACTTTATTCTCAGTATGTGATGCTTCTTTTGGTCTATCAATTTTGTGCTGTATTAAATGTTATATAAAATCATTCTTAGAAACTTCATTTATATATATATATACCACTCATAAATAACATACTGAACTCATAAATAACAAATATTACTCTCTAGCAAAACTGTAATGTTATAAACTCTATAAAAAGGGATTTAAAGGATCAATATGAAATACAGTGCCTTCAAACAGTTTGCAACTGTTTCTGAAAAATTTCAGGACAGTTACTAAAATTCTATTTCTTGCAAAATTGACATTGCCACCATATCATATTAAAATTTGTAGCCATACGTGCTGATTTAGAAAAATAACTATCAGTTTTGAAATAGCCAATTGAATATTAATTAAACACATGAAAAAAAATACTTGCCATAGAAGAAGATCACTTGATTAATAAAGATATAAGTTGAGACTCATATCTAGCAAACCAACAAGAAGCATTTAATTTCTGATTACATATTCTTTTTATATACTTAAATACTGATGAATCATTCACTACTTCTTCAATTGGCTAAAAAAGTAAATTTAAAAGTACATAAAATTAACACATTACTTGAATTAGAAATTCATGCATGGTATTAACAATACAAATATAAGTATATAATTCAGGAATGATTTTAATTAATGTTTCAAAAGGAAAGTTTAAAAGTTTTTAATGATATTAATTTATAAAAAAACACCTCATATAAAGACCATAAATTCCAGAAAAATGTAATTAATAAATAATTTTAACTATACTTTAAAAAATGTAAACACTTAAAAAAATTAATTTAACATGTGCTGTTGTGCAAGTAAAATGAACAATGGAAGTTAACAATTATATAGACTGAATAATTAATAAAGACTGAATAAGAAATAAAAACAAATTTCACATTTTCAAAGAAAATTCGCTGTCACAATAACAAAAATTAGTTTCTCTCATAAATTTATTTGTGTTTAGCCTGGATATTTCATTAATTTTCTAAATGCAAAATTATATGGCAAAATTCAAAAAAATTTGCATTACTTATTTTTTATTAAATTAATACTACAAAGAATTAATTAGAAATTAAAATTAAATACTACAAAGTTTTAAAAATGCTAATTATGTCATGTGAGAAAACTTGTTAAGTTTTGTACACAGTTGCAGGCAAAAATTATTTACAAACAATTCTAACTAATTGAAGAAATTGGAAGCAATTATTTTCAGAGAATTTTTCTTTTCCAAAATTTTAATCCTGAATATTTTTATATTAATTGCTTTTATTTTATAGATAATAATTTCAGAAATAAAATACTGTAAAAGAAGTTGGTAAATATAATGATCTAAAAGGAGAAATGCAATAAAAATTGTACTCATCTTTTAATTATTATCATTAAAAATATTTTTTACATTGTTAAATAAAATTCAGCGTTACCAATAATAAGGAAATAGGAGTTCCTTCTTTTAGTAGAGGAATTACATCTCCTTCCCATGTGACACTTCCTCAAGAAATAATTGTTTTACCATTTCATTTGTTACCAGATTCACCTTCGGTCAACAGTAATGATCATGACCTGCTAAATTACTTACACAAATTTTTCATCAAAAATTAAACTTCATTTTAAAAAATTTGAACAAAAGAAACAAATCACAGAAAAAATGTTTTGCATTATGTATATCAATTTGAATTTTAAAAAAAGCAGAAATTATAAATTAAAGTTTTTAATAAAACAAAAAAACAATTAAATGTAGAAATTTTAAGAAATATGAATGATATTATTCAGAGGATAAATAGACTTGTCAATCAGACATTATAATTATTATTGAATTTGTAAAAATGTGGTGTCCACTTAATAAACATTTTGATATTCTTTACTTCCTGAAACTTGGTAATTTTTTTAAAAATCGAGGTAAAAAATTCTAAACTGCATTTTAACTAACCTTTATGTATAGCAGGCAAATTTGAAAGAAGTATTTACAATAATTTTCATAAATTGTTGAACAATAAAAATTTCATTTTCTTCACAAGAACACGATCTAATTTCCTTTAAAGCAACATTACTTTATTTGTAAGCAAACATAAAAATGCAACATAAGCAAATAAAATAATTCTAAAGAAATATAAAAACCAATTAAAACAAATAATTGAGATATTCAATCGCATAGGTTCATTATTTAAAGTTAAATTATGCAAATGAGAAATATCATTATAAAAATAATAAACTATCACAAAGATTGAATTTGCTTGTGTGATAACATTTGATTTCCTTTTTAACATCTTTTTTACTCGAGTGATACTTCCTCCTTAATTTATTTTCATTCTTTTTTTTTTATTTACCATTAATTCCTTAATCAAAATTTATCTTTGCTGCATTCCTATATTCCAATTTACAGTGAAACATGCATTTTAAAACTTAAATCATATCGAAAGTGAAATATGCATTTTAAATCATTTTTCTTTTTCCTGTCTCTTTTTGAATCCTCAAATAAAATCCCTTTTCAAAATGTCAAAGCAATAGAATTATAATCAAATCTTTGTGGGGAAAGAAATAGGTTTTTTTAATTACCAATTAGGCATTTAATGTTAACAAAAAAATCTTTGGCCAAGAATGCATAGTTGTAAGTTCACGATAAGAATTAAATATAACATTTCAATTTTTAATATCATTGCAAAAAATGCCTCTAAAAATCAGAATGACAATATTACTTATTCTATTGAATTCCTCAGGCACATTCTATTTAATTTTATAAATTTTTGTTAAATAAGGAATTTCAAAATGGAAAACTTATTTCAACATAAAATTATCTGTATAACCTCTCTCCTACAAAAAATTTTGTCATGATTCCTAATATTCTGATTTTCTTTTTATTGCCAATAAGTATTGCAAAAAGAAGCCATTCAGTTGAGAGAACAAATGTACAAGCTAATTAATGCAACTTACCTTATGAATGTTTAACATCTAGCCAATAATGAAATATCTATTTTAATTTTCATTAATAAAATGTTTAAAATTTTCTATAAAATGAGACTGAAATGCCTATTTTGCAATCCTTACACTAGTTGTGAGAGAAATTTCGCTACAAAAAAATTACAAGAAAAGACTATTTTTTAAAAAAATATGATGAGATTTAAAAAATACAGTCTTTTCTTATGAATTTTTTGTAGCAAAATTTCTCTCACGACTAGTATAAGAATTATATATATGATGTGATTTAAATAATTTATGCAAAAATTTCTATAAATTTATAAATTTTTGCATAAATTATTTATTTAAATGATTTAATATTTTGTATAAAGTATATAAAACAATTTTTAAAAATAAAATATTGTATAAACTTAAAAATACAATACCGATATTTTTAAAATGATAATCCTGGATCAAAATACACTCTTCTAAAAATTACTTGTTAGTTAATAACTATGTAAATTAAATAAAATTTATAATAGTAGCATTCACTTGAAAACACTATTTAAAGGATTAATTTAATTTAATATGACAGTCAAATAGTAATCATTACACAAAATTATCAAAATGTTCAGCAAGTGCTAAAATCAATGAAAATAGCTAAATAATTTCAAAAATCCCAATTATATAAAAATAAAAATGTCATATTTTTAATTTTTTAAGAATTTTTGTAAGAGTTTCATAAATTAAATAAAAAAAAAATGAATAGTAAATGAAATTAATAAACAGATGTTTTAAACAATATTGCTTCATATGTTATCCAATGAAATATTGTGCTTCATATTCGAAAAATGATATTTAATCATTCTACTTTCCTCCACTACTGATATGTTAAAATAACATGCACAGTATGACATTCCTACCTAGGAAGGTAACATATTGCATTTTCCTCATTATCAGTTATGATAAAGTAAGCACTTCAATTACAAAATTAATTGACAAAAAAAAGTTCAGATTTTTGAGAAAAAATATTTTTCATCTGGCATTTCGTAATTTTTCAGAACATTTTGAAAAAAAAAAAAAAAAAGTTTTTCTAAAAACAAATCACACAGTTTGATGATAAAAAAATTTCTTCAAAGAAATATGAAATAATCACTACTGCAAATTCATGATATTTTTATAGTTTTTCTTACTTATTTTTCAATTTATGATTATCTTTAATCAGTCACTGCTTAATAAGATGAAACTTTTCTAAGTTATTTTTTACTAATTTTTGATTTACTCTTAAATTGCCAAATTCTTTAATAATTACTTGTTAATATTACATCAAATAACATAATCAAAAATAACCCAGCAATCTTAAAGTATTAATTTAAGATTACTGAGCTAAAATAGCTGTGCCTA
This sequence comes from Latrodectus geometricus, assembly GCA_026290005.1. Taxonomy (NCBI): domain Eukaryota; kingdom Metazoa; phylum Arthropoda; class Arachnida; order Araneae; family Theridiidae; genus Latrodectus; species Latrodectus geometricus. Next base: position 8,422 of record JAPDSC010157626.1, on the reverse strand, counting down.
AGATATGTTCCTCATAAGTATCTGAAGCATGATTTTAATAATTTTAAATCCTGATACAAATACTACTATAAAATATAGATTAAAAATTTTATAAAATGTATGAATTAAGTAATTTTTGATATTTCAATAAATGAATGTAAAGTAAACAGAAAAAAAAAATTCTACAAAATACAAGCTACTTACTGAATTTCTAGCAAGCAAACTGTTGAATATTTTAGATTTCATACAAGGAAGAAAGTAAGAAGCATACATGTCTTTCACAACAGAACAAGTTTTGCAATATTAAAATTAATATGTTAATAGATAATTTTATTAAAGTGAAAATGTTTTATATTTAAAACAAACAAAGATTAATTTAATACATTTAAATTTTATAAAATAATAAAAGCAAAGTAGAGAATGTAATATTTTACATAAGTTAACCTATGATTTCTTGATTTGATGATGTGAGATTTTTTGAATGACATGGAAACAAGAAGAATCTTAGCTTTCTGAAAACAAAGAAATAATTTGTACACTTGCATATGGAAAATGTATTTGTAAAACAAAAATGAGCTCAACATTTGTTAATTATAGTACAAAAAGGAATAAATACTTATCAAAACATTTTATCTATTGTAAAATTGATAAAAAAGTTTTTTTTTTTTTTTTATCAATTTGACATATATAATAATCAAAGCAAATACACAGAATATGTACTAGTGAAATATTATCAATATTAACCTTGCAAAATCAAATACTTATTCATCATATCTGATGGCTTCAATGCATTTTAAAATAGCATAACAGTTGTTCATTTATCAAAAGTACATCATGGAGTTCCCAATATGTTACCCTAAACCTTGATACTCAAGGTCGAATTGGAGCAGTTATGATTTGTCACTTGTTAAAATGCTATTTGAAAAGTATGTTTAAATATAGCTGCTCATAGGAAACATCAAATCATAACTGTTTTATTCCATCACTCACAATTTTATGCTCATTTGATGAGTTGCTTAGTTTAGAACCTCCATCACAAATCTCACTTGACAGCACACTACCCGAAACTTTAATCCCAAGTTAAATTTGAAAACCATATTTTTTAATTTATTAATATATGACAACTACCTCATAAATTTGAGTTTAAAAAATTAAAGACAATCAATCATCAAGAGAATAAAAATGCTGATTCCAAGATAAAACCAAAATTCATTGCCTTTCTGAAGCATGAGATGGTCCATAAATAATTTGTACTACTGGACAGAACTATTAACACCATGTTTTAAAAAAGAAATCGGTGATGCGCAAGTCCCTAAAATGAAGGACCAGAGAGATTTCTGATCACTGAAAATTTCCCAAATGACAAAGCAATGATTTATTGGACAAGGTAAGGGTAGCACAATCTAGCCAAAACCACTGTACTATCTTGATGTGATCTTGGTAAGCCTTTTCCATTTCTTAAAGTAAAAGAAAAAGTAGAAAAGTTATCATTTTGATGATAACACAACCATTCAATGGATTATCCAAAAATCTCTAAACTAGGTTGTAGTAGTTGAATTTTAAAAATAGGACTTACAATAGGATCTGTAAATTGACACCCAAAGAAACATTAAGAATTTTAAAAACATGTACTGATCACATGAATTAATATTTTTACGAGAATTTGACCTATTGGTTAGCACACAAGCAAGGAATACATAAAATTAATAATATCTTAAGATATTTTTTTTACTTTTCATACATAAAAATCATTTATCTGGTATTAGCCTGTAGAAAAAAGATCAAAGATGAAGCATTTTAGCATTAAGGACACATATGAAGAAAATTAATAAAGCATAAATGAAAAAAAATATTCCATTCATAAAAAAAAATAATATATTTACTTCAGCCACATACTTTCTTGCAGTATAAAAAATAATATGATAAATAAGTTTTGAAACAAATTATTAGTACATTTAAATTAATAAAACTTACTATAAAATATTGATTCCATTTTTGAGTTAACATAAAGTAGGCATCAAAATTTATGGCAAACATTCCAGATTTGGCATCATGTACAATTTTTAGTGGCATTCAAATGAATATTGTGATATTGAGTAAAACATTGCAGGGACAAAATCCACATTATTTTTTTATATTTAATTTTATTACAAGAATGCTTCTGTTGTGTATTTCTTATTTTAATAAGTTTAGAAGATATATAGTATGTATGTACAATTTAATTTTAACATTTCAATAATTCCTACTGTGTGGCATCTTGAAGCATATTTTATTTTTTAATTCGGCTTTGCCACAGCTACAACAGTGCTGACCACTCTTTACATTAACTGTTAATACTTTACATTTAATTAAAATTTGTAGGAAATGTCACCCCCTTATAAATAACTTAAATTAGCAAGAACAGCAATGAATATTTTTAAGTTGGTGTGTTACTTTTAACTGCTATTTGTTTTTATCTTGTTTTAATATTTTTCTTGGGTTATGCTATATCACTCAGTTAAATGTTTTACATATAACATCATTTAAAATATATTAAGGAATAAATTTTTTCATGATAAACAATATGAAAATCTCAATATTATACAATTGACGTATAACTTGATTAAGGCATGGAATGCATAACACGGTTTTGTTATTATTAAAAAAAAAAAGTCCTAGTCACTAAACTAGGCAAAATGCAAATTTTCCCACTTAAATTTACATTTGACAGTTTCTCTTGCTTTAACTGATGAAATCATTCTTTTAAACACATTACAGTATGTTTGAATACAGCATCTGTAACAGTAGAGGTCACAGAGCTAAAATTTAATTCAAAGAAATGAGGACATTTTATTTTGATAAAATGAAAACAAATAAAATGCAAATATTTAATTTTTAATCATCTGAAAAATTATACAAAAGAAATAAATGAATTGCTGTTCAAGATGCATAATTAATTATGAAAATAGAAATATAATTGAAACATCTCCTACAAAGATGCAATAAAAATACTGGAACACAGACAAATTGTTATATTAATAAGAAAAGGAATTATAAAATTATGAAACATAGAAATGAATTTTAAAAAATTACTGTGAATACATTTTTAAACTATTTTAAAAAGCTAGGAAATTAAAAAAATGAAAAATAAAAAACCACATACTATAAAATTATTAACAGAATTAAAAACTTTAAAACTATCTACTTTGTTTTTTAGCAAAAAAAAAAAAAAAAAAAAAAAATTATGAGATTTAATGAAATCTAAAGTTTATACAGAAATGTAGACAAAAACTTATCATATATTAATATATTTAAAAATAATATATTACTTCTTATTCAGATCCTTCTGATAAACATATAATGATTGCTTCTAATGTCTTGAAAAATGACATGCATATTCAAAATCTTGACAATGTTTTGATTCTTTAACATTCAAATTTTAACTTAGACAAAAATCCCTCTGTCTCAGAAATATAGGATACAAATGGCTAAGAATAAATAGTTAAAATAGTAATATTTTTATATTGCGTTAAATAACTTTTTTAAGAATAAAAATACTTTACTGTTTATATATACTACAGATGTGGTTTCATGTGGAATATATGTGGTTTCACAAAAGTTAAAAATGCACATTACATACCTCTAAATATGAGATTTTGTCAACTCAAAATTAAACAAGCAATAGGAAAAAAAATTCAAATATATTTTACTGAAAATGAACAAAATTTATAAGCATATATATAAAACAATGTCTCAAGTTGCTTAAAAATTGCAGTGTGACAATAATACCTTGCTTAATTTATCAGCATTTACTTGTTTAAATAAAAGCATATAATATAAAAAAAAAATCAAAGTATTCTGCATAACTCAAATCTGTCTGGGGTGCTACAAAACGAGAGCAAAAAGAAAAAAGTTTGCATGCTATGAAGGTAAATTTAATACAGAATATCTATTGATAAAGTTTTGATATTTTTTTATAGTTCTCTAAACACAGAGTGTCTTTTAAATCAGAAGCAATTGGAGCATGTAAAATGTTTGAGTGTGTATGGCTGGAAAGTTACAAAAGAATAATTTTGAAATTATGCAAACTACCATAAGACATAAATTGTGAAAATATGTCATAAAGAAAGGAAAATTCCGTTTTTTTATTTTTTTACATAATATAAGGATTTTCCATGATAAAAAATTTTAATTGAATTATTGAAATAAAATACATATTTCAAGCAAAAATCTCTTAGCATTATTGCATATAACACACAATTTAAAGAATCATTGAAGCAGAAAAGTATTCAATCAGACTAAAAATTTAACATTTCTCTATTACTTTATTTTTTCCACATTAAAGTAAATAAAAAATATATTCTTACAAAAATACTTCAAACCCCAATCCCTGGCAAAGCAAAATATGAAGAATTTTTAATCTCTCAAGCATAGCATTTTGTAATTCAGGAGGTGATACCCTTTTCATCCCTAGATAGAGAATAACGTAGAATATAAATTTACCATAATAATTAATACAAATAATATAAAGTGATTACTTTTTGGAATTAATTAATATACTATAAAATTGATTTATGATTATTAATATGCAAACACATATTACAATAAAGTCTCTATTATCATTGAACTGAGTAAAATGGATAATTCCTTCTATAATTTACAAAATAATTCAAAAAGCATCAACTGATTGAAAAAAAAGTTTCAATAAATGTCAATTGAGACCATTGCACCAGTATACAAATGAATGAAGAATATTTTGTTTTTGAAAATATTGCAGCAATTTTATTAAAAACAGTGATTCTACACTTGAATATTAATAATACAAAGTTTTTTTTTTCTCCAAGCAAGATTATGTTCTTTTCGCCCATGAAAAAAAAAAAATGACCAAAAATTTCTCTATTTGGGTAAGAAAAACTAAAATATTTTATTTGTGAAAATACTTTCTAAGAATTAATTATAAAACTCATTTCATCCCTGCTTCTTTTCTCAATATCATAATTTTTCATTCAATGCATTAAAAAAATAAAAATGGTATCTAATAATTGATAACTTATTGCATTTTGAGCAATACAATAAATATAAAAACATTAGTTGCAATTACAAAAATCTTTCCAATTCAGTAAAATCGTTCACAATACTTTAACTTACATTGGCTGGAGTGTTAAATACAGTGTCAGGATATTCAACAAATCAAAATTTTGTATTAAAATAATGTCAATAATTGTAATAAGCATTTATTACAAAGTTAAAAATATACTTTTGTATACGTTTGTACAAAAGTTATATTTTATACAATATTATTACTGTTAAAATTATAAGAATTTAAACCAGTAAATCTAAAATAAAAATATCACAACAGTTAAAATTATAAGGAATACTTATTCATATTTATTGATTCATAAAATTTCATACATATTTAACATGAATTAAAAAAATTTAGGAGAAAAAAGAATAAGTTAGTAATTTAACAAGTTATAGTAAACACAAACAAATTGAAATTGATAAATATTATGCAAATTTTATAAGTTTAAATAAAACTTTATGGCAATAGTATACAAATAAAATTCTGAAAATATATATTCATTGATTAGAAAAAATTAATATATTTATTTTGTCAATATCATTAACTAGTTTAATATTTGAAGCTATACAAATCTTAATCATTAATAAAATGTTTACAATTTTAAGATTTACTATTTCTTACTTAAAAAAAAATATTTTTCATATAAGTCATCTTGAAACACAAGATTCATTTTTCTATATTTCATTTCTAATTTATAATATATCTCAACATTATATTTTAGGGATTTATGTAAAAAATGTCTCATGAAAATATAAATATTTATAAAAAAGAAGTATTAACAAATTTAAAATAAATCCAGTAAAAAAAACTTGTGCATTGTATCTCTAAAAATCTACAGAACCTAATACATGTCTGTAATCTTGTTTAAGAATAATATTGAACATGTGAATTCTGGATCCCAAGAATTCCTTGTAATTTAATCTTTGAAATTTATAAATTGATTTTGTAGTTTATAAAGCATTATTGAAAGTTATTCATTTTTATTTTTATAAATAGTTCTTTTTTCAATGTATAATTTCCCACAAATTTTTTAAAATTTTAAAATAAACATAAATAGCTTTTTTCCTTTTTACTTCCTAATTTCAAGCTGGCTAATTTAATAAAATAGATTAATAAATCTATGCAAAGGAAATTCCTCCAAGAAAGAGAATACAATTTCAAGAAACCCATAAAAATGTGCAATTTTTATACAATTCCTAACAATAAGTAGGTATACCTATTTATTTTTAAACACTAATTATTTTTATCAACTAAATTAGGAAAAAATATCATTAAATTCAGACAATAATATCATAATTTTGAAATTTTTAACTTCAGAAAAAAGCATTAATAACTCAGTAAAATATATTACCTACAATAATAAAGTATAATATACATATAGTTGTTTATCAATCATTTCAATCTCATAATTTAGGTTTTAGTTCTTTAATTTGAAATAATGTAGCATTTGAAAACAATCATACAGCTTAACACTTGAATGGATATCCTCCAATATCAGAAACTATAATAACTTACTCATTTTTATTAAAAATTCATAAGTAGTAAGAATTAATGTTAAGCGCAATACTGTTTATTCAAAATTGAATTGTATTTAATTGCATTGGAAAATTTGAACATAAATTTATTATTAAGCGAAATTTTAAAGCTTTATTGATATTAGTTTAATCAGAAACACTTTTCTGTCATCAAAACTTTATGTACATAAAAGTTCAAAACAGCTACAAGTTGATAATTTATAGAAGAACTGAAAGTTTGTGTATGCAATTTTTGTAAGTTTTTCAAGAAAAGATAACAAATGTTGTGGCAAGTTACAAAGCTGGATGATTATTTACTTTTTTACAAACACATATTTGAAACAAATATTTAAAGACATAGAAAATATTGTTTAATTATAATTTATTTCATTCAAGACTTAATTGATTTTGATTGCAAAATTTTACATGTACAGGGAAATTTTCTTGTATATATTGTTTTCAATTATTGTAGAAAAAAAATGAAAATCACATAAATTTGAAACAACAAATTCAATATGAAAATTCATTTTGTTACTATACATTTGTACATTTTACAATAACAGAGTTTAATAATAATTTTGACGTATATGAAATTTTTTTAGATAGAATATTATTTGAATTATCCACATTTATTGAATACAGAAAGAAAAGTCAATCAAATGGAAAAGTTTACTCATAACAGTTCATTATGACACGTAAAATCTTTTTTAAAATTACTTACTTAAAATATTTGGCATATATCAAATTAAAAAAAATAATTTCTGAAAACATACTAAATATAATGCTAATTCCTCATAACATGATGCCATAATCCTCATCAGGGTTAAAGCAGAAGGTAATGAACAATAATAACTAACTGCATTTGTCAGCTTAACTATACCTAAAAAAAAAAAAAATCTTTTATAATTTTCATAAAATATTGAAGATACTGAAATATAATTTTCAGTTAATTACACTTAAAAATTATTCAGTATAGAAATTGCTATATCACACAGAATTTAAAATTTCATAGGAGAAAAAATTAATTATTAAAGCATATGCATCCTTAATATTCCTTTTTCAGCTACAGTATTCTCCATTTCACATGAAATGGGTTATTCAAAATAACTACATAATTCTTAATAGAATAAATAAATATTAAATACATTTAAAAAAAACAAATTCTACTCTTACCAGCATAATGCGAATTCAAAGGTAGGATCTTTTCAAATATAAGCTAAAGTAAACCAGGATATTTTGCGACCTACAAATTATATAAAACAAATATTTAAAAAATAGCATATTTTTTTAATGTTTCCAAACATTTCAAGTATTAAAAATAACAATATGAAAAAAATAAGCCCATAAAAAATACTTTCTGTCATAAAATGTTTTTTTTTTTCTTTTCTATTTTTCAACTTAAATAATATAAACATTCATATGAATAAATATTATATAAATGTAAACTCTAAATCTTGAAACTACAATTTAAAAATTTATCATAAGTAGATCAAATTACAATTGATTTACATACCTTTGTGATTATAATTACATAATTAATGTAAAATATATTTTTCAATATTACTAAATTAAGTACCTAAACAGGAAAACATGAAAATCATAATGAGACAAATATATAGAATAAAAAACATATATAATTACAAAATATTCCACAGAAGATTTGTAATAAAATTTACAAAATTATTGTAGGTAGAATTATTAATAAATCTCATAGGAAGCCTTTAATTATTGAAATTTTTTCCAATGTTCCAACTTTCTGAAAACGAGAATAATATTGTACCAACATAGTTGATAATTACATAAGAGAAAGAAACATTTTCATATCAGGCGAAAATTTGCTTAATCCTTTAAGCAAATTTTTTAAAAG
>JAPDSC010157625.1:0-13150 GCA_026290005.1 Latrodectus geometricus | reverse complement strand
GAGGGGGCCAGCGGCCACAGCCCCTACCAGAGCAAGGAGTAAGATCATATTCTGGTTACCAATTCCCAAAAGAATCTGAGAGTGGAAATTAAGCTTCATAATACTCTACATTTTAAATGTTTTCGCTCAGATTAATTTCTTGTTAGCGTGGGAAAAAATGCAACTGTAGAAATGAAATCTGATACTTGTAAATAAATGATATGTGGTGCTAAAGGTTCGCAGAGTTCACTTAAATGTTTCATATTTATTATCAAATTTGAATTATTTTGTAAAATAGATGCTCATTGTAATAATTTATTCAAGAACTAAATAGATAACATAGATTTTCTAAATAGACTTTCTATATAGACTAAATAGATTTTCTATATTACTTCCGATTTGTGAGTAAAGATTTTATACCGAAAATGAATCAGAACTTGATAAGGAAAGTGAAACGTGTAAATTCCAGACAATTAGCATATGAAATTAAATGCTAAAAAATAATTCTAAATATTCTTTAATTCTGCTAAGAAAAATTCTATTTATTAAAAGTTGTCTATCAATCTATTGAATTATTTCTCACCCACTTTATTTATTTAATAAAACATAACTCTTGTAATTATTATTTGTTTTAATAATATCGCGAATATCGCATGATGTCTTATGCCTTCAAGACGTTTAAATTTTTTTTATTTTGCAAAATTTTTATGAAGAATTGAGTTGAAAAGTACTTTATAAAAGAAAACTACATGCAATATTAGACTCATTCACAACTAATGTGAAAAACCATATTTACAAAATAAAATTAATATTATTAAAATTATTCAATATTGTTTTTTTTTATGAAATATTATTCACTTTTAACTGAAAATATTTTTCATATATTTTAAAATTTGGTTCTAAAATTAAAAATGATTAATTTTCAAAATATTTTAAGCAAAATAAATTTTTAAAATTGAAAATTACCATTAATTTATTTAAAAATTGTTTCAAATATTTTCTGTGTTAAAGCCAAAATAGTTTGCAAGCCGATTTTGTAGAAAGTAATAATATGCGAATAACATTAAAACCTTTATTTTTAACCTCAGTTTTCAATCCATTGTTGCAAATAAAATTTATATATAGCATCCAATTGCTAATTTTCCTATAAATTTTTTAATTATTTATATCTCTTGAGAAATGAGATTCTTTTTAAATGAAAAGAGTATAAGGAAACAATATGTATTAAGAAATTATTTGACTAACGTAATAAATTTAATCATAAACTCTATTATATGTTTTATGTAGATTTAAGTTGTACATGTTTTCATATGTTAGACACTATTGCTTAAAGTTAATTACTAATAATTACTAGCATTAACACCCGAAATAAAAAATGAATTCACAAACAGATGTACTGAATGTTAGAGTATTGACTATTCATCGCTCATCATGAAAGTTAGTTGGATTATGAACAAGGTAAACCATTAGTAAAACTGAGAAATCCTCAAGGTGGTTGAAATCAACATCTTTACCAAATGCACCCTGTTTTGATTTTGAACCATTTAATCACCCAATTAAAAGTTATATTACTACTTATTAAAGCTTTTCGTGAAGCAGCATGGTGTAATGTTTTATTAAGCAAACTAACGAAGAAAAGGTAATTGTTGTGCAATCTCTTGAAAGCATAAATTCGTTTGCTATCCAGGATGCGAAATTATGCTACTTAGCAAACAAGACTTTAATCGATATTACTTCAGTAGACAAATAGAACGGCAAATTTTTCAATTTCTACTGTCATATTATTTATTCCGTTAATTACACAAATAGCTGTACATTCATGTATCATAAAAATAATAATTCAGATCTACAGAGTTCCTCATAGTGAAATATTACTTTACTTAAAATCTATGCAAAAAAGATTTAGCCGTAACTGAGGTACAGGGAACATAATATTTGTTTATATATCAGAAGTGTTATCTCTGTTTTCCGTTTTCAACTTTGGTGAAAACGCAACTTAGATAGGTTGGATCCGACATCTAATAACAGATGAGAAGCTACCAGATCAGAAATTTTAACATTTTTGCACGAATCAGGTCTGTCTGCTCATCCAAGCGAGTTTTGGTTAAGGCGTGACACTCAAAGGAATCACGCGTAAGGAGACTCATCTTAATGGAGTTGCATTTTTTCGATTGGACAGACTAAATATTCAAAACATTGAAATTAAAAGATTAAATAATCAAAACATCCACACCAACTAGCGTATGTAGGCAAATATCCTTCATTAAGTGCTCTTTAATTAGGAAGTCATTTTTTTAAACAATTTTTTTTATTTATTTATGCAGTATCTTCCTTTATTTCAATTTTTGAAAGACAGCCATTCCTTTTTTAACATTTTTGCTTGAGAATTTTTGCTTTTTATTTTATGTTGTAATATAATTTTTTATATTTTTTTCTCTTTTTAGATTAAACATTCGTTATTGGAAAAGAATAGCAGCTCAATTATGAAATGTAATTTAACACTTGGAATGAATATCTTGTTTACCCTACGTCACATTAATTGTATTTGTTGGATTCAGAAAAATGAACGTTATATAGGATATTGAAAATAACCAACAAGTGAAGTGCCATACTTGTCAAATGCATATTGTTTTGGTTTTTAAGTAATTTAGTGAGAGGAACCACAGCATGTCTCATTATATATATTAGGTTGGGGAAAAAGTAATCCATTATTTTTTCGGTAGACGTCTGAGTGATCGATATCTCGTGAGGTATCTATCAAACAATTTCAGATTTATGCTCGTTGGAAAGGTGACATTTGACACTAAAATATCCTCTTGCGGTTTTTTGTTTGATTAATTCAATTACGAGTACAAGGTTTTAAAAATGGAAGACAACAAACAGAAAATTCGATACATTTTCGTTTCTCTCTTGTAACGGCGAAAAAGATAGCCGGGTGGCTAAAATTGTGAAAGGTGTTTATCGTCCTATATAAGACTGTAACAACCAGTTACGTACAATTTTTGTTTCGTCGATTCCGTTCGGGTATTTTTTATGTTAGAGATGCACCTCGCATGTGGACACAGCATCGTCGAAAATGTCTATAAAATATCAAAAATAATCGAAGTTAACCGCATGTCAGCAGTCGTAACGCGCAAGACCTAAAAATCCACATGAAAGCTGTTTTAAACCTTTTTACAAAGCGAATCCAAAAGAAGTTACATAAAGTTCACGTAAAAATAATGGATTTCTTTTTCCCCAACCTAATATATGTATTTACACTTAAGCTTCAGAAGTTTGGTATCCAAATTAACCGCGTGTCAAAGGCTTCATGAACGAGGTCTTCATGCGAAGCGACTAATTATTTGCGTCCATCTCACGTCACGCCGTACGCAGGAACGTTTGCTTTGTGAGTACGTTGTACTTCAACATGTCTACTGCGCTCGTGATAAATGGACGGTTCTTCTCTTTACGGATGAGTCCAGGTTTAGCTTCGAAAGCCATAGTATATACACTTTCATTTGGAGAGAACTTGGAACTTGTTTCCTCGATTAAACAACCGTGAAAGAGGTGCTTACGGATCAAGCAGCGTCTATGTTTGGAGTGGTATCTCTTTCGGTGGACCCATAGATCTTAATATCTTTTCCCTGGAAAAGTTAATGCCCACTCCTATAGAAATGACATCCTGGATGCTTATGTGTAGTCTTATTTCTAAACAATAGGTGTTTCGTGCTACAGGATGATAATGTGAGATCACACAGGGATCACGTCGTGAATGTTTATCTTGAGCAGGGAACAATTGTACGCCTGCTATGGCTGTGAACTACCAGAACGTTAACCAATCGAACATGTTTAGGGTGCTTTAGGATGAGGTGTAGATGCTCTCAGTATCCCTCCTAATACCCTATTCAAGCTTTCAACTGTTTGAAGAGCAATGGCTTGCACTTTTTACTCAATTAATAGACCACATAATTCAGATCATCACATATCGCTCCATGGGCTGTATTTCTTCTTGGGGGCGAAATCATTCCCCATGTCAAAGGTACTTTTCCTATACCAAACGTACATCTCTCATTTGTTCATTGTATACATATACAAATTTTGAAATTCCATGCATAACATTTTGCGCTGTCTTTATTTTGTCATGTTTCCTTAATTTATGACCATGGTTTACATGTATAATTCTATTTAGTTAACATAACTAACTACGTGATAGTTGGGAAAAGTGTTAGCACATCACATGTCACATTGTGGCAAATTGGATTAGAAGCTAGAAATATTCCATTTCCTCATCGTTTCCGCAGAAAAGCATTTCCAACATCATCATGCGCTCACAACTGGTGTTGATCGTAAATGGGGTGCTTCTCTTTTTCTATCAACATCGTATCTTCATTTGTAGCTTTGTTTTAAGCAACTCTATTTTCTTGCAATGTGAAGGAAATTTTAGAGAACTTCGTTACTCAAAAAAATCCTCATTCAAATAAAATTTCGGAATCAGAAACCGCGGTGAAATGATTCAGTGTGCATGAAATGATGTCGTCATTTACATTTGTTTGGTATAGTTGCGTTGGAGTAAAAATCTGTGAAAATATCAATATATGCATATAAAGTTTTGTAAAATTTAATGTATGTTGAATTTTTTCATAGTACAATATAGCTCCTTCATATAAATACACTGATGGGGAAAAAATCCCAACACCAAGAAGGAGTTGGGCTAGCAAAATGAAGTTTGACAGGCGTGTTCATACATCTAAAAAATGACGTCGATTCAAATTTTGCGCTAGGCGCATCAATGTGACGCCAGTAGCGACACACGGAAGATGCAAATCAGGTGTGCTTTAAATACGCGCTGTAACGTTCCTGGGCGTTGTTTAGCGTCGAGATTTGATGTAGTGAGTTGATGCTAGTCCACATTACCTTTAAGAAGAAGACGAAGCCATTATCAACAGCTCACTGAGTTAAAACGAGGTCGTATAATAGGCCTACTAGAAGGTGGATTTTCTTTCAGCGAGATTGCAGAAAGGCTTGGCAGGAATGCATCCACTGTGGATGAATGTTGGCAACAGTGGTCAAGGGAAGGCACTGCCTCAAGAAGACCGGGTTCCTGGCCGCTACGTTGCACTACTGAGAGGGAAGACCACCGTGTTCGGCGTATGGCCGTAGCGAGTCGTACTGCGTCTGAAAGAGAAATTCGAGCAGCAGTTGGCACCACAGCGACATAACGAACTGTTACCAATCGGTTTATTCAAGGACAGCCCCGAGACAGACGTCCTGTAGCGTGCATTCCACTAACGCCAAACCACTGCCATTTGCGACGTCAGTGGTGTCAGGCTAGAGCTCATTGGAGGACGAAGTGGACATCTATTGTGTTTTCTAATGAAAGCTGGTTCTGTCTTGGTTCCAGTGATGGCCGTGTGTTGGTTAGGAGAGTCCAGGTGAGCGGCTGCAGCCATCCTGTCTGCGGCCTAGATGCATTGGACCTACATCTAGAGTTATGGTCTGAGGTACGATTTCTTATGGCAGCAGAAACACTCTCGTGGTTATCCCACTCACCCTGACTGCAAATGTGTACACCAGTCTGGTGATTTAACCTGTTGTTCTGCCTTGCATGAGTAGCATTTCAGGAGGTGTTTTCCAACAGGATAACGGACAACTTCATACTGCTGTTGTAATCCAACGTGCTCTACATGTTGCCTTAGTCTGCCAGATCACCAGATCTGCCTCCCATTCAGTACGTATGGGACATCATTGGACGACAACTCCAACGTTATCCACAACCAGCATTAACAGTCTTTGTATTACTCGACCCAGTACAACAGGCATGGAACTTCATTCCATAAACGTACATCCAACACATGTATGATTCAATGCATGCATGTTTGTATGCTTGCATTCAAAATTCTGACTGTTACACCGGTTATTAATGTACCTGTATTTCACTTCTGCAATGGCTCTTCTCGGCTTAATTTAACCTGTGATTTTAAAATTGTAATCAATTACGTACGTTACCTATATAAATGTTTTACTGAAATTTCATTACTCTACAATAATTATTTCTTGTTGTTGGGATTTTTTTTCCATCAGTGTATATGACTGCAATAATTTATATTTTTGTTAATAATTTCATACCGGAATTTTAATAGTGAATGTTAATCAAAAAATTACAATTACGTCTTTACTTTTTTTAATAAACTGTAAAAAAACTATTTTAATACATTTCAATGGGAACACAGTATTAATAATAAAATATTATGTTTCCTTTGAAGTAGATTTAATGACAATCAGAAATTAATTTCAATATATTTTGATATTTGATTCAGTTAATAATTTATTTATCATAAAATGTTATTTATTCAAAAATAGAATGTATTTGACTTTTTTTTATTCAAAAATACTTTTAATGCGATATGAATTTTGTACGTGTGTGTCGGATGGTATGAAAACTTCAATATTTGCTTTATAAGTATTAGTACTTACAATTTTTAGTTGTTCGATTCTTTTCCCAGAAAGATACTCATGAATGTATTATATTAATTTAATTTCTTCAAATATTAACACAATTCTCTATTTTTTCTTAAGCAGAAATATTATTTAGAGTAACATTCGAAATAAATAACAAAATAGGTTTTTATATACTTTAAAGATCTTTGGTGAAAATTAAATTAAATTGATTTTAATTTAGCTTAGGAATTTGAAGTTATTAGTACATAACATTTTGCATTATCGGCTGAGAACAAAATTTTTATTTACACTTATAACACAAAGCTGTTTTGTTTTCCATTTTACTACTGTATTATGATTTTAATGTATAGGAACTATACAATTGTCAATAATGTTGCAAACAAAACTGAGTTTATATTTTATAATATATATATATATATATAGATAGATAGATAGACCGATAATTTTATTAATTATAAAGATATTTTTATTATAATAAGGATTACTGTTGTGCCTGTAATAATATTTTTTTAAAAATAATAGCTGCAGAATTTCATTAATTGAAAATTCCATTCAAAATTGCTCTAACAATGCTAAAATGCAATTAATTCCCCTAATAGCCAGTTATTTTTTGCATGTATATGCTCGATATTATTTCAATAAAAATGCTTAAAAATTTGAAGAATTAACCAAAATGGCAAACTTAATTTGTCTTAAAGATGTCTAAAAAATTAATCCTACTTGGTATCTAAAAATTAATCACGCTGAGTGTTGCTTGAAATTGCAAAGACAGCAAAGAACTACATGACTTCTAGCAAAGATAATTTAATTAAAAACCATGAATGAAACTGGGAAAGGCTTTTGGAGACACTAAAGTAGTTAAACTATTTTAATCATTGCCACTTTGAAAAATAATTACAGCGCTAGAGTAACTGATATGGATAAAAAAGTAGACAAATCTTGGATAAAATCAGTCAAAAAAATTATTTTTTACTTTGCTTTTATTAAAGCATTGGCCAATCATGCGTCATATTTGTTCATGCAACTTACAAATATTTCAAATTTAAAGTAGAAATTCTTGATATACTCTCTTAAATAAACAACAAATAAGACTGATAGCTATAATGCCGTTAAAAATAATCAACATAAACAGAGCTTTTTGTAATTATTCAGCCATGGTAACCGTCACTGCTCCAATAATTTCAAAAAAGTAGACAAGTTTTATGGAATTGCCGGAAAAGAAAGATATCATAACATGTCCCATGATAAACTGTTTCACCCATCAGAGGAAAATTATGTGTAAAATCAATAAAGTATAAATACACTGAGTATGATACCACCAATTTCTTTTTAGTTCTACTTATCATTAGTTCAGTTTTAACAAACATAATTTTTTTTTTAAATATTTTAAGTAAATAAACTTTATAATTCCTTATTCATATTAATTTATCCATACTGATTAAAATAAGTCCCAATTCTGTCATGCATATATACAGTCTATTTGTAGAATCTAATAGATTTAATTTAATTTCAGTTGCACTAATATGGGTAAATAATTTTAATTATTTGATAAAAAAAAGTTGGCTAAATCAAATGTGACCCTCTATCGTATCTGACTCTCAGTCCTCACAAGTTGAAACCTTTAAAGTAACTATTTTAATTGTTAAAATAAAAGCTCATGCTTGTAACACTTAAAACTCAAAGTAATTAAATAACCTGTGAGTGATTTTATATTTAGATTGTCTTTTACTTTTATGATAGATATTTTGTTATTTTTTTTAGTCTTTATTATTTTTGAGTTTTTATTTTATTTTAAGAAAAATAAAAGTTCCTTTACATGTTAGTCTGCCATGTATGCCTTTTCATCGTCATGTGTAAAGGCTGGATAATTAACCCCTCAGGGGGTTTACTTTCTTTAAGTAAACACGGGT
Source organism: Latrodectus geometricus (assembly GCA_026290005.1). Classification (NCBI taxonomy): domain Eukaryota; kingdom Metazoa; phylum Arthropoda; class Arachnida; order Araneae; family Theridiidae; genus Latrodectus; species Latrodectus geometricus. Next base: position 4,820 of record JAPDSC010157625.1, on the reverse strand, counting down.
GTCACAATCCCGAGGTACCCCAGTGATCTTTCCTCTTCTTTCCTTTCTTCTCTTCCCTACTCTTCTGCTTTTCCTTCCTTTCCCCCCCTCAATGTGGTTGCCTCTTACGAGGTTGAGGGCTCCCCTTGAGCAGCTGTCGCCGCTCTGTTGCTATTAGCTACTCTTGGGGACTAAATCACCCACGTGTTTGCCGTGCGTGGAGACCCGTGTCCCTGGAAAGGAGGGTCCTGGTAATTGAGGCCCCCAGAGACCAACACATTACTTTGGCCTCTGCTTCAGGTAAACGGGAGGTGTGTTGTGGTCCTCAGCACATCAATCGGCTTTATGGATCAAGCGATCGGTACATCTGCTGGATGACTCGTTAAGGGTGGAGGCCATCACAGGGATGTACTGTGAGCGTATAGGACTTGGCTAGCACTGGTGCAGCTGGTCTGCATCCCCTTGTTGGACTCGGTGGTGGGTGGTGCAGTCAGGTCCCGAAATTTTACTATTTTATTATGGAAAACAAAAATTATTCATTTCTCCCACGGGAGCAACTAATGGAAAATAATAATACTAAATTTTACGTAATAAAAAGGAAGGAGGGTTCTTTTGAAAATGTTTCCCCTTTCCTAATACAAAAAGGAATATCGGGATTAATTGGAGAAGTAAAGTGTATCCGTAAACTGAGATCAGGTGACTTGTTGGTAGAGGCTGCTAACTCCACACAAGCAGCAATGCTAAATAAAATGCGGTTGCTGGCGAATATTGAGGTAACTGTTTCGCCTCATAATAACTTAAATTTTTCACAGGGTGTAATTTCCGCAAGAGATTTGTTGAACTCGCCGACGGATGAGATCCTTGAAAACTTACAAAGTCAGAAGGTCTGTGGTGTTAAACGCATCACTGTCAGAAGAGATGGTAATGTTATCGAAACTAAACATCTCATTCTGACATTTGCGACACCAGACCTTCCAGATTATGTTAAAGCTGCATACATGAATCTTCCCGTCCGGCCTTACATTCCAAATCCCTTGCGATGTTTTCAGTGCCAACGTTTTGGGCACTCGAGAAATGCTTGCAGGGGCAAACTGACTTGCGCTCGCTGCGCAGCAGTTGGTCACGATAATTCGACCTGTACAGCAAAGGAGGCATGTGTCAACTGTCATGGTGACCATCCCTCCTATTCTCGTAGTTGTCCTCAATGGGTACAAGAAAAAGAAATTACAACCTATAAAGTGAAAAATAAATGTTCTTACCCTGAGGCAAGGAAACAGGTTACCTCTCGCACACCGCAACCTGGTATGAGTTACGCAGCCGCTGCAAGAAAAGTCACCAAAAATATAAGTACTCAAACGGATACTCTGTCACTTCCTGTTAATAGATTACCCCAAACATCAACCGAAAGGCCAAAATCTTCCAATTCCATCTTTCGAAGAGCTCCTTTGGCTAAATCAAGAGGTGTCAAAGCCTCAAAATTAAAATCTGCAAAGGAGGGACCATTAAAGCCCTCCTTATCCACCCGTAAAGCCTTATCCCTAGAAGCTGACGCAGTTTCTCTTCATCCCTCGGACGATGATGTATCGTTCGAGGAGATGTCAGATGATATGCCTTCCAGCTCTGGGAAAGGAGCTTTTCAATTTAAAAAATAACTTCCTTTGTTTCTTGGAACTGCCATGGTTTGCGATCCCATCTTGATGACATCAAGTGTCTATCGTCAGCTTATAACCCCGCATGTATAGCACTTCAGGAAACTTTCCTGAAGTCTTCCATTAACATTTCTATGCGTGGGTTTAAATGCTTTCGAAAAGACAGTGGTGACGATGGTGCAGTGTCTGGTGGTGTTTGTCTATTAACATCCAATAACTTCCCCAGCACTGTCCATCCATTAAACACTACTCTACAGGCTGTAGCTGTGAAAATTCACACAACAAACTTAATTACAGTCTGTAGTTTGTATTTGCCACCACATGATGTCATTCGCCAAGAGGAACTCGATGATTTAGTTGATCAGCTGCCGGTGCCATTTATGTTGCTCGGTGACTTCAACGGCCATAATACTTTGTGGGGAAGTGATGATACTAATTCTCGCGGTCGTCAGATAGAACAGTTTATAACTGATAACTGTCTCTGTCTGATGAATACCGACGAGAAAACTTATTTCCACCTACCCACAAGAACATTTCATTCGTTAGATCTGGCCATTTGTTCCCCCTCACTTCTGCCATTGTTAAAATTGTTTGTAGGGAATGATCTGCATAATAGCGATCATTTCCCACTCGTCATCTCCCAGACTGGAGGTAGTAGTGTGCAACAACGTGTACCTACTTACGTGTACAGTCGGGCAGATTGGACGCTATTTACACAATTGGCAGTTGTTGACGATACTATGGTCATGATCCGAAATATAAATGAGGCCGTTGAAAGGGTCACGAAAACCATTATACGTGCAGCTGATATTACAATTCCTAAAAGTTCCTCTAAAACACACAGGCGATGCAAACCTTGGTGGAATGAAGAATGTCAAATTACCTATAAGAAACAGAGGAAGTTATGGGGGTTATTTAGGAGATACCCCACAGCGGAGAATCTTATTGCCTTTAAGAGAGCTAAAGCATTAGCTCGTAGAGCTCGTCGTAGAAGTAAGAAGGAATCCTGGTCTTGCTATGTATCTTCAATAACATCTTCAACATCCAGTAGGCAGTTGTGGAGAAAAGTAAAAGCAGCCAATGGAATTTATAAGGAATTTTCCATTCCTATATTAAAAACCGGAGCTGCTATACATTCTTCTCCAAGGGAAATAGCTAATGTCCTAGGTGAAAGTTTTGCTAGCGTCTCAAGCACTGACTCTTACAGTCCTTCGTTTTTAAGGATTAAGAGTCGTGCTGAGCGAACACCAATTCGTTTCAACCATGGACTAGCCTTTCCATACAACTGCGAATTTCGGATGTTAGAATTGAAGAAAGCTTTACAGCAGGCCAATAATACCAGTCCAGGACCTGATGGAATTAGCTATCTTATGCTTCAACATTTAAGTCCAGACTCCCTATTGAACTTATTGCTTTTGTTCAATAGGATTTGGACTGAAAATGCATTTCCATGTCTTTGGAATGAAGCAATAGTCATTCCGGTCCTGAAGCCTGGTAAGGATCCTTCAGAACCTTCAAATTATCGACCTATTGCTCTGACGAGTTGCCTTTGTAAGACTCTCGAACGTATGGTCAACGCCCGTCTCGTACATGTCTTAGAAGAAAATAAATGTATACATGTCAATCAGAGTGGATTCCGTAAAGGAAGATCCACTCTTGATAACATTACTTATTTGGAAACCCAAATCCGCAACGCTTTTCTGCGGAGGAACCATTTGGTTTCCATCTTCTTCGACATCGAGAAGGCATACGACCGTACGTGGCGATATGGTATTCTCCGTTCATTATATGATTTTGGCTTTAGGGGTAATCTCCCGATATTCTTACAAAATTTTCTACGCTCCCGTACTTTTAAAATACGTATTGGATCATCTACATCCAATACTTTTATCCAAGCCGAGGGTGTTCCCCAAGGCTCCATTTTAAGTGTCACCCTTTTTAATCTATACATAAGTAGCATTCTTCATCACATTTCATCTTCAGTTTATGGCACGATGTATGTTGATGACCTGCAGATATCTTGCCAAGGTTCGAACATGCGTTTAATTGAGAGACAATTGCAAACATCTGTAAATAAAATAGCTGCATGGTGTGCAGAGAATGGCTTTACATTATCTCCTAGCAAGAGTTGTTGTGTCCATTTTTGCAAGAAGACTAGCCTACACAACGATCCTGTTATATATCTAAACAACACTCCAATACCTGTAGTCAACGAGATTAAATTTCTAGGTGTAATATTTGACCGAAAGTTGACCTTTCTTCCGCATGTTTTACAATTGCGGAAGAAGTGCGAGCGATCGCTTAATATCCTCAAGGTGCTTTCAAATACATCTTGGGGTGCTGATCGCTTGTCACTCCTTCGAGTCTATCAAGCACTCATTTTATCTCGTATTGACTACGGATGTGTTGTCTATGGATCTGCTAGGTCTTCTGTCTTACGCAGATTGGACACTGTACATCACTCTGCTTTGAGAATATGTTCAGGCGCATTCCGCACATCACCCGTCCAGAGTCTTTACGCGATTTGCCAACAATTGCCTTTAGACCTGAGACGGATGCAGCTGTCTCTCAATTACTACGCTAAGGTCATGTCTGATCGAAACCATCCTTTACGATCCTTGGCCATTTCTCCTGCTTTAAAGAGACTATATGATGCTCGGCCTTATAGCATCCAATTCTTTCTCACTCGAACTAAGGTTCAATTATATTTAACAGACCTATATGATGTCCGTTTTACTAAAACGGACTTACAATCCCATCCACCCTGGTATGATCCACAGATAACTATTATTAATCCATTTGCTCAATTTACAAAATCGGACACAACTTCAACAGTTTTTCAACAGCTATATCTATATCATCGCTGTCAGTATTCATCATACACGCCTGTATTCACGGATGGTTCAAAAACTGCAGGACATGTTGGCTGTGGCATATATTATGCTGATACCAGTTATGGTTACAGCCTCCATTCGTCCTGCTCCGTCTTTACCGCTGAAGCTACGGCTATTCATCAAGCCCTTCAGCTAGTGAATACAGAGCAATTTTATAAAATCTGTATGTATACTGACAGTTTGAGTGTTCTAGAAGCGTTGAAAAACTATAACAATTATCATACAGTTGTGTCCCAGATTTTCGGAGCATTGGATTCCCTTGCTGGCGAGGGTTATGACATCATTTTCTGTTGGATCC
>JAPDSC010157620.1:0-13956 GCA_026290005.1 Latrodectus geometricus | reverse complement strand
AGATAATGCGTGAATATTTGAGTAGTTATCTACGATACAATAATAAGTTTTGGGAACAACATTGTGTGTCATTCTAGTCATCTGGTTTATATTCGCTTTATGAAACAATTTTACATCGAAGTATAAAGACAAATGGAAAAAGTAGCAGTTTAAAAAAATCATCAGATTAATGCACTTTTAAATATAATCTAAAAGATAACAAATATTTTGGCGATTATTTAAAGTATCTTAATCCTTCACAGTGAATTTTACTTTGTAGTCCATTAATATTTCAGTGTAAAGTTATTTCTTAAAAACATGGTTAAATGGCGGCTTCAAGAAAAATTAAATCACTACATTATAAAAAGAATTATTCAAATTTGAAGTCATTAATGTATGAGTTTAAAATCTTTAATGTCAAATATAGGAAATTACAATATAATTACATAAAATACACTTTAAAATTATAATTAAATTTTTTTTATCATATTTATAATTAAATAACAATTTCAGTTGTTATATTTTGTCACAAGGACAAAAATAACTAATGATAGATCAGTTCTGTTGTTAACAATTTCTGCTGTTATATTTTGTCGCAAGGACAAAAATAACTAATGGTTGCACTACAAATACTACAAAAGAGATGTTTAATAACCTGTTAGGATTACAAAACGGTTTACTCTAGTCACAGATGCAAAAATTTTAATGAATGGGTTTGAAGTGATTCCCCGTCGAAATTTATAAGAATAAGGTTAATGCATATGTTAACAATGACTTGTACCAGAAAGAGAATATTCAAATTCTTCGACTCACAGCAAATGCCTTGGATTATGTATACCCATGCTAATTGAAAGCACTTAATTTTGACTTCGAAAATAGTGACATATTCTTACTGATGCAATAAAACACAAAGAAAATACAAGTTATAAAATTTAATTTCAGATGACTAAAAAGTATATAATAGCAAACTGATATTTAGATCTTGCGGGCAAAAATTCGACAATATTCTCCTCAGCAACATTTAAATGTAACAAAATAGAGCAATTAATTTTGCCATTATACTATCTCTTTCGTACATAAGAAAATCTAATCCGTTTTTCCTCATAGTAACATAATGTGTGGTTAACAACTTATATATTAAGAATGACCTCTGGAAAGAAAATAAAAGTATTGTTTTATATCAAACAAAAATTCGAAACATTTTGTTGAAAAAAGCCGGATCATATAGAAGGATTAAGATTATGTACATAGAAAAGTCTTTGGACTGGTTTCAAAGCATGAATGCATAAAGAATATTTTTTACTTTTAGAAAAGTTATTAATGTCACCACTCAAGGGATCAAATATGTAAGAATCCATGTACTTAAGAAAGCGAAGATATATATACAATTATTGACTTTTTCGAATTATAAAGAAATAGCAAATAATATATTTTTTTTAACAAGAAAAAATCATTTTTCAGTTACAGAACAATTTTGTTTTTTAAAATCAATTTTTTAAGAAAAATTAATAAAATAAATGGAAAACTGCAAAATAAATTCAACATTTATTTTAGACAACAATTAGAACTGCCTACTTAAAATTATTACATAATATTGATTCACCACAAGCAACTTTATCATAGCAATTTTAAATGACCAATATTATGAGGCTAAAATTAAAAACAAAATAAATAAATGAGAAAGTAGATATACACTTTCAATTACTATTAATTCATTTGATTTAAATATTTTGATGTTATATCCTTATTTAAGTAAATAAATTTTCAATCCGACAATAACTTTAAATGTACGAATAAAAAGCGAATTAAAAATACTTTAACTAAAATGAGTATAACAGTTTCTTATTAAAATTTTAAATGCTATTTCAGAAGTTATGCCTCTCGATACAAATTTTAAAGATAGTTCCATAAAATTAAAAAATTAACCATTAAAAGTTTATGTGATTAGTATAAAATATAATATATTAAATGAAAATGTTAATAAATTTGAAATTAAATACGATTAATGTGTATGAGATATAAATTGGGTACATAAGTTGTTTTTAAGCACAATATTTTACCTATATATAAAATAAAATCCTTTGAATGATGAGTCCAAAATTTCAATGAAATTATTTAAGTATGCAGTTATATATGTACCCCAAGTTTTAGGCGCACGTCACTAAAATCACATCGTTTCTTTATGCTTTCTCATCCAGTTGATCTAATTTCAAATTCAGAGGAAAGGCTTGTGTTGAATGTTATTCAGTAATTCATACTTTTGTCTACATTGAAAAACTGTCAACTTGCATTTAAATAGGATTCATCCTGCATCACGAAGAATAATCATTTGTACAATCATTGAACCGAACGAACGAATTAAAATATTATGGGTAATTTATTCATAGTTTCTCGTCTAGTGGTACAACTTTTCTTGTTTTTTAAGATAATTAACAAGGGATTCTTAAATCTTATGAATAAAATAATTTATACTGTTTCACAGTAAATTTTGACTTACAGCAAAAGAACATTCAATCATCTTCTATATTCTCAAGTTAATATGATTCAATATTTTTTAATTTCATTCTTTTCATTCTCTCTCTCACTCTCTCCTTGTGTATGTGTGTGCCTCACACACATACATATAAAATTAATGAATGGAAAAATAAGAGATACTATTTTCTTTCTTAAATTTAACAATGAGTTATTGGATAAGAAAGATTTCTTTTTCATATATACGCACCAAAATAATTTATTCCATCTTGAAATGAAAGTTTAAATTACTACACAAATATAAACCTTCATTTAAAAAATTATACTTACTATTATTTAAATGGCTGTTCAATATTGCATTTAAAAAATTTTTGGAGACATTGCTTTCTGAGAAATGTGTCTGAAGAATCGTCTCTTTCCACCTTCCTTACTCCCGAGATTTTTTTCCCGAGATTATTACTAATCCTGAGTAGGTAATGAATAGTGGAAGGGTTCTTTTGTAAACATCCCACACGCCCACTTCATTCCATAGTGTCACTCGATTGGAGTCATTATTCTTGATAATAATAGAGGTCACGAACTAGCAACAAAATGGCCAAAACAAATTTCTTCTGCCTGCGGCAAGGCCACACTTAGTATTAAGGAAATGGAAAATCTTCATTTAGTGAAATTCCTAGTTTGATAACTCTCTTGAACTGACAACATTGATCATCGATTATTATTTTTTCCCTTGATATATAACTTGGATGCATAGAATAATTTTGTGGGTTTGAAAACGGAAACGGAGAGGTCCCGTCCTTGTTCAAGACAGAAACGAGTGTTCTTCTGGAAAAGGTTCAAGGATAGGAGGCGTGGGACGATATTTTGTTTTTTTGAGTGTCCGATACATCTCGTTTTATTTTATACAAAATTATTTAATGTTAATAAAATTTATAATTTATTGATTTTCTGTGCAGACGAATTTGTGAATAAGTAAGAAAAATAAGAATACAAGAAGAGGAAGAACTAAAGATCTTATTTTTTAATTAATAAGACACAGTTAAGGAAGGCATGATATACATCACTTACAAGCGTACTAACTTTATTGAATTTACAAAAATGTTGAAAAATTGACCAAATTCATAGTAATTAAAGAGATAATTGTTACGAATAAAATCACGAAAATAATTATTAGTAATATTTTTTATTTGGAATCATACTAGCAATTTTTTAAACTGGATTTATTTTCTTATATAACTTTTAACAACCCAATTTAATTGGTATGTTTTTATTAAAATATTTTTTAGTGATTAGTAGAAATAGTTTTCTTAATTCGCATAATATATTTTCTGCATAATATATAATTCAGTAAATTTTAAAATTATTTACGTTTTTAATAGTATCCTGAAGTTAAACAAAATTTTATTGCTTCATCAAAATGTTAGTTTCACAAATTTTTAAGTATATTAAGGCCTTAAAAATCAATTTTATTGTCTCTTCAAAATTTAGAATTTTTTTTACATGAAGTAGAGTATTAATATATGTGTGTTATTTAGTTAATTAGTATGTTTATTTCTTGCACATGATGATTCTAATTTGACAGGGATCCATAATATTAAGTGTGCATTCCAAAGAACCACAAACAGTTACATTATCGGAGAAAATTGAATCCCTGAACTTCACACGGTAGCCCAGAATATTAGTAATTCAGCTGCTAATTCAGTATATTTATGTGTGTGACTTGTTTAACTATTGTGTTTATGGACGCCATTAAGTAATATTTTAAAATATTAATTATCATAGGTTTTAAAATTTTTAACTAAGTCTTTCATTCTAATTTCAATATAAGTTAAAAAGAGGTATTTTTAATACCTGAAACCACACAAGTTAAATCACTATATAGTTAAATTTTATCTTTCATTTTAGATTCTTAATTTAATTTTCCTTTTAAAAATAGTTTCTTTAATGCAGTATTTGTAAGCAATTAAGCTTTCATAATTAACATTGAATGCATGTTCAGGTGTAGTATAGTTTAACTGATAATTAATTTGCATTAAAAATAATCATTAAGGGCTTTATAATTATTATAGTTTATTTTTAAGATATATAAATCACACACACACACACATCCTAACTACTTAATGATTAACGTAAATATATTTTCTAAAATTTCTTGAGATCCTAAAAATAACTTTCATAAGACATTTATTTTGGTATGTGCACACCTAAAATTATTATCCTTCCTTAGCAGTAAATTTAAATAAATTTATTATTTAATATTTAAGAACAGCAACTCTGAGAAATATATTTTTAGCATTTTTTTATATTATGTCTTTATAATAATTCTTTGAATCACAAATTAAGTTCGTAAATATTAAATGAAGATTTTTATACTTACATTTGTGGTAAAATTCTATATAAAAAAAGAAAATATCTTAGAATTTTAATAAGTAAATCGGATTATCTCGTTTATTTCGCTCTCCTTAGGTTATTCTGAAATTTTGTCTCCAAAGTTTATTACCCTCTAGAATTGCTTTTACGCATTATGTTTAGGCAAATGTAACAAAACACTATTTCAAATTTCTGTAAAAAATATTTTTGACAATACATTTAAAAGAAAACGCTTTTCCTTTAAATAATCTAATTTGTAGACTTGGTAGGAAGCCAAGTTTTGATATTTATATGTTACATAAATGTATATTTATCTATGATGATCTATATTGTAACATAAGATAAGCTCTCAATTTTGTTACAGCCACCTCCTCACATATCAACTTGTGTATATCTTTTAGAAAATAAAATACAAATGTTAAAAGTATTTTTAACACAAATCTGTCCAGGTGTATTCCAAGAAAAGGAATTGATTTTTTTTTTTTTTTTTTTTTTTTTTTGGTAAAATAGCATATTTAGTAAAAGATGTATATGTTTACGGTTTTCAATATCAGCAGTACTAATGGAGATATATTCTTAATCTTCATAAAAATTGTAAAATTATCGAAAGTATGTATAAAAATGTGTCGGAAGAAGTGGTGATATTTGTAAAATATCACCATTTGTGAAATTATTCTTACAATAATTGAGCCATTTATTTTGAAAGTGGCCTAATTCCCTTTATCTTTAAATCGAGATGTTTAAGGGTTTGTGTTTCAATGAATTTAAAAATATACGTATAGGATATTAATGAGTCATGCTGTTTTAGTATATCTAAGGATGTTACTTAAACATTTTTTTTTTATTTTTTGATGAATATCATGAAGTTTTACATGTAATCACGGTAACCGGAAAAAATTGAAAAATGTAGTTCACCAAATTAATTTTGTGAATATGAATTTCAAATAAAATTATTACTTCTAAGCGAAACAATTTCTAGATTTTTAAGATAAGTAAATATTGCAGGCTTATGTATCTTCTTATGTATAAGCGAAATAAATAAAAAAATGTTCATTACTTCCGATAAATGTATGTAATTTTCATATCGTCACTGGAACAAGCTTTTTGCACCTTATTATCATATTAATCACTTTACTAATCATTGATATTAATAATGTAAAAATAAGCAAAATTCTTTTATCAGTTCTTAGTTTGCAAAAATGCATTAAAATATTTCTGAAAGAACATCTAAAATAAGGAAATTATTTGGGTATACTATGACAGAGAAATGCAAAAAAAAAAAGGAAAACAATGCTTCCATTTATTTTCTTCAACAGTACTGGAGTATGTAGGATTGATTTCTGTGGTGTAAACCTCATCTTGATTTCTCCTGCAGATAATAGAATGTTAGATGATGAATATTATTTGCTCTTCAAAGAAAGAAAACAATTCAACGAATGAAAGCAACTATTCACACACATACTCTCGAATTAATTTTGTTTGTATTAGTAACTTCTATGCTCATTAGGCTTTTTTATACTTTATATTCTAACTTTTTATTAATTGAGAAGCACTAATCTAGATTTAATTAATATTTACTGCAAGTGTGATCTCGAATATTGTTTGAAACCTAAATTGTTGAATTTGAATATTCTTTTATATGAAACTTTCTTTTATATGAAACAAAATTAAATTTATATATTTTTAAATCTCTTATTATTTAAATAACACATGAAACAATTTTATTAATTTATTATTGCAGTATTTCAATTCATATTCACAAATCTCATTTATTTACTTAATATGCTTAGCTTTGAATATTCATGAGTTTGATGAATACGAAAATTATTTTGATTATTTTCAGTATATGTAAAGGGATAAATATTGACTGTCATTTCCATCTCATGCTTTAGTCAAAGTAATATTTTCCAACCAAGTTGTTATGATAGCCCGTTAAAAAACGTTTTACATAGAAAACTCAAAACAAGTTGCAGGCTTAACAAATTTGAACAATTGCGTTTGTTTGCGTGGGAAAAAACTGAAAGAAACTGTCATATCCAGAACATTATGGATTGAATAGAAAACTATTTTGCCTTCAATTTCTTAAAAAAGAGAAAGTAAATCTATGTAGCATTGAAATTTTTAACAGCATGCCGTGTATTATCCTATATAAGAGCTATTGGTGCTTATATAAATCAAATATATGTGAGTCAAAATTTGTCATAATTATCCATGTTTTGAACTAAATTTCCCAGACATCACATATTTCTCTAGATAGAAAGTGAGAAACTCAGCAAACAAAACAAGTTTATCGATCCCTTCAAATTTACACCGTTATTGAGTAACTATGCAAATGAGAATGTGACTGAGATAAGGCAGTTAAACACAGTCCATCCATCAATGGCGAACAAGGAAATACATTTAGCAGACCTTTTATAGTTTTTTTTTATTTAAAAGGATGACTCTACTTCGCTTGACTCACCAAGTGACCTTCAAGACCTTTAGAAAGTTGCTACTTAAGGAAACTCCCAGGCATTTAAGGCAAGACGATCCATTAGCTATGAATTGTTTCTAACAGTTTATATCTCTTAATTAATTTAAGTCACGTTTTTTACGTTTGGATAATAATTATAATTTTTTATATTCTTTATGTAGGCTGTTGAAATAGTTAAGGTGGAGAATACTACGTTTTGCAAGCAAATTCCTAGATTTTTCTTTTATTTAAAGTAGTGAAAAATAAGCAAAATTCAAATAATAACACTTGCCAAACTAAATGAACTTAAGTGATAGTAAAAAACAACTATAAGGAGACGAAATTATTCATCATTTAAGTGTTGGTGTGTAATTTCAATTTATGTTTTAAATCTTAATATTTTTCAATAACAATGCATTTATGAAAATGAAATTCAACAAAATTTGAGTTCTCTGGTATGCTTTTTATGAGCGTTTTTCACTTATAATAAGTTTAGTTCACCAGTTAAATTTATGTTTACCGAAAATTATATAATGCGTCATCTCTACATCATGTTTTGTGTAAACTTTGATTATTGAAATATGCTATATTATCAGTCTTCAAAAATAATATCATTAAACATTATAAATTTAATATTTCATTTTTTAAATTTAATAATATAAAATGGGAAATTAATTGTCTTTGAGAAAAGGTGCTAAAACCAAAAATAAATAAACAAATAAAAAAGTAGTTAATATATAATCGAAACAAATATATTGCTTATAGTTACAACTGTTTTAAAAGTCCAAAATAAAGTTTGAATATTATGTTTATAGATACAACTTCTGGAAACATTCAAGACATTCAAATGTTAAAAATAAATTTGAAGTACCAATAACATTAGAATAATGTCCAAGCTTCTTGCCAGGAACTATATAAAGCAAGTATATTGTGCTCTACATAAAAATAAAATACTCATCAAACTTTTACGAATGTTTTCTTGTTCTGAAAAAGTTATATCAAGAACATTATTTCTTGTCATTTGTGTTTTGTTCGTTGTTTTTTAAGTTAGTTTAGTTTGCAAAAAGTGTACCGATTAAAGAAAAATGACGCAAAGAAGAAAATGCCATGGAAATAATATTTTTGTTCTTGTGCCAGCAACTGAATTTATTTAAATCTAATGATGTATAAAATCTTAAAAATATTTCTAACTCAACAATATTCTAATATTATTGCATGAGATAGTAAAACAAATTGAATTATTGGCATCAGTTGGTTTTATAATAAATCTTGGTTCATTTAATAAAAGGAAGTTCAATTTTATGTCATGAAAGACATAATTACATTTTCCTTTGTTTCACGAACATTTTTGAGAAATGACTATGCTTATTCAATTAATCCTAAACATGAAAATCTTGATTGAAACATGTTTATATTTGGCATAATTGAATCAATGTAGAATACAATTTGTACTCTTAGATTAATAGCATGTACCGACCATGCTATTTAGATTATTTACAGAGAGTACATATACTAAATAAAAGCTGATATTGTTAATCAGTTACAATATTTTAAAATGTTATTTAGCACTAAGTAATTTGAAATAAAATTACAATAATTCTTTAGTTTGAACTAATTCTAATTTATTTATTCAAAGTTAGAATAGTAATAACATTTCTAATTTAAAGTTCATAAAAAGAATACTTTTCTTCAATATTACCGATTAATATGTGAAATTATCTTTTTGATAGAGAGATGGTTTGTATTTTATACACAGTATGTTCTATTTTCACAGTGAAGTGTATCTTTACTTTTAATCTCAGATAAAAATCTAAGTAATTTATCTAAATTTTGCTGATGAAAATAATTTGCGCATTTTCATGTATCTCATAAATCTTGCAAAGCTATTAGTTTTAAAAACAAATTTATTAAATTATTATTAAGTTTGAATATTCTATCTAAAGATCTCAAATGAATGAAGCCTTAGAAATATACCTAGAGCTTATTCTAGAGGAAAAAATCACGTACTTTACTTTATATTTGAAATTCGTAAATTTAATGATAGAGAATAACATTAAAAATGAGAGTTTAGTTCTATTTATATACAATTACTATATATTTTATATTTAATAATTCTTTCATATAAATCAATAAGAAATCTAAGAAATAAACTTCTATCATTACTCAAGTAAGTACCAAATAAATAAATTTCACGAGAAAAATACTTATTAAATAAAAAACATTCGTAAGAGAGAAAAATGTGTTCATTTATTTTGTACTTAGTTTCGATTCGAAGAACATTCTTTAATAGATGATGGAATTCTAAGCCTTTTCCAACTTTTTAGTCGTGTTTTGCAAAGTTAGAATCATGTTTCCAAAATTTCTTGTGGTACAATTATTGACTAAAAAAGCACACTTGTTTTCTATTAATTTTATAAATATAGATAAAATAGACTGAAAAAGATTTTTTCCTGTTTTTTTCCATAAGTTCGGATACTATTAAACTAATATGATATAAAATTAAATTAATTATTTGAAAGATATTCAAACCATTTATTGAAAATATACTTGAAAATATTTTTGAAATGACATGTTTGTTTTAAAAAGTACGAATTGCTGTTTTTTGAACAATTTATATTTTATTGGTCTTAATCTGTTTATTCTAAGATTTATTATGTTTTTTATTTAATTCATAAAATAGTTTTACATTGCTTTTATATATGAATAAACATAAAGTATTTAAAAAGAAACATTTTAATATAAAATTTTATTATATATATTTTAAAATAAATCTTAAAAAAATATTTTCAGGAATTATAGGATTTTCTAGATAAACTCCGAAATTTTGTTAAATTTCGTAAATATTCAATTATTTCTTATAAGACAAATAGAAATACAATGCTGTACAATATATAACATATAATAAAAGTACAAAAATTAATGTAATGATAAATTGTTTTATTTATATTATTATGTTAAAATATTCTGAAAAAGGTTCTTTTGTTTTATATATAAATTTGATTCAGTAGTAAATAAATATAAATTTTTATTTGCTATTTGCAAGTGCATGAGTCAAAAATCACATCTTTGAGCCTGAAATAAAATTGTTTTATAAATGAGCTTAGAAAGCGATATAAACGTTTCAAAAGTTATTTCTCATCATAGAAAAATCTGGTATTTTAGTAAAATATATTAGTAACATAACATGTCTTAAAATCATTTGATATTCATATTCAATTAGGATATTATTAAAACTTAAATATTTGTAGTTTCTATTTTTTCTCATTTTTCCAATAAAATAGAACGATGTGCGAAAAAGAATATACAACTCTTGAAACGGTTTGCTTAAACTCAACTTAAATTGCTTCATCAATCATTTTTGATAGTTTTTATTTTCTCTAGTTGTTTCAAATTCATTTTTGAACTGGATTTCTTGTGAAAATAAATATTTAGTGAGAAAAATAAGAAAGAAAAGTCGTTATTATAATATAATATTTCGCACGTTTAAGCTATTTGAATCACCTGAATCTAAAGTGCGAAGAACAGTTTCATAAATTTATTCGTTAATCACGTAACTTGAAATTAAAGGTAGCCAAACATTTCAACCGTTTATTCTCAGATTTATATATGATTAAAGAACAATGAAACTTTGGATAAATAACAACTAAAATATTCCGCATATTATCATTTCCGTGAAAACAAAATACTCATTTGAAAGCTTTATAATTCAGTTCACACAATAGGTTGTAGGCATTTTGAATTACTGTAACACTGGAAGTCGATTTATAGTATTTTAATATTGTAAGAAGTGGATAATACTTTTTTGGGGATATTTCAAATATATCATACGTCTCAGTAAACAAGGTATGCATTCTTAATGTTTTCTGAAATGTTTTCGTAACTTAAAGGCGTGGTTACAGAGCAGACATCACACTGAGGGTCATAAATATTAACTTTAAATTGCATACTGAATACTTGCGTGTTTTGAATTGCGAAGTAAAATGGATTTCTTTTCGTGTAATAATGCAATAATTCTCATCAAAACTCATTTACCACACTCGAACAGATGAATTTTAGGCAAGTTATAAGCTTGCCATTCTTGTTTTCTGGGAGGCAGGAGAATGATTTACAAGGAATATTTAGTTTTCATGAAGAAAGGCCTCATAAAGGCTACTTTAATCCACGTATACATCATGTCTGAGGCACTTTTAGTGCCATATCCCAGATGAAAATGGTAGTTCTTTTCGTTCATAAGACAATTGCTTTTGTTTAGTTTTCTTTCGTAAACTGTAGAGTTCAATTCTAAGAATATCATATTTTAAGTAAAATGGATTCTCTCCAAAATTGATGGAGCATATTTTGTGAGAAAAAAATTGTTGTACACTTAGTTTATTAGAAGTTTTATAACAAATCAAAATGATTTATCTTGTTAACCTGAGTGGATGGGAAACATTGAGTATGAGGTATTTCATAATATTGAATAAAAGTCATGTCAAATTAATCTCATGATAAAAGAAAATAATTTAAAGTTTCTGTTATAACCTTCACTTTATCAGAAAGAAATGTAACGTTTTCCCCTGAAGAAAAGGTTTTTAACTTAAGTATATATATTAATAATATTATAATAAAAACAAAACAACATAGTTAATTTCTTGTAGTGATACATTTGTCATATATTTAGCGAACTAATTAATATTATTTTACAATATGTAAAAAATGTTTTTCAGAATTTTATTTTTTAGGTGTAACTTTGATGAAATAAATATTATATATGATGTAGTTTGCTCCATTCTGCGAATAAATATTAAGTATTGAGTTATTCGCAACTATATACCTGGTATTTGTATCCCTTACTGAAATTGTATTTTTTGTATTATACACCTAAATATTTTATAAGGATTCAGATATACCATTGCAAACTTCGGTTGTATACTCTTGAATCCAGATAAATTCATAAAAAGAAGTGATGTATGAATTTCGCCCGCGCGTGTGTGTGTGTATATACTTTCTTTAAATAACAATAACTAAGAAAATCTGTGCAGCTAACTGAGTAAGATATATTATAATGTATTTTAACCGAAATAAATTACTCAGATCTTACCTGAAGCACATCATACCATTCTACTACTGTAAATAATACAAACAGAATACCAAAAGAGAGAAATGCACTGATTATATAATACTGTATCCTATATTATTATGTATAGTAAGAGTTTGACTATATATATATACATTTTTCAAGATTGTCAGAACTTCGGAGTTTAAAATAACTCACTAATCTAACTAGCCCTCTAGCTTTTTGTGCAACAGCTTGTTGATTCGAAAATTACCTCGGGTTTGAATGTTTGCAGTAGTTTGGGATCCACTTTAAAAACTTATGTTCCAATTTACTTAGCTCTTGCGTGCCAAAAATAACCGTTAAAAAACCAGAATTTCACAGATCTAATCCATTAATTATAACTACCATCTTAAAATTACTCAGGAAATACATACAATTTTGGTAAAAAAAAATCGTATTTAAATTGGATATTACTTTTTACTTAACCAACTTTTATTTAAAAAATGTGCGTAGAATTTATCCTTAAATTGAGGAAGTATATATTGTTTGGTTCGTTTATTGTTATATTATTATTTTAATCATGCATAATTTTTACATTCATAATAGTTTAAAAATGTTCAAAAATGAAAGAAATACGAAATTAAAATATACGTATTGTATTCCTTACTAATATACAATGAACTGTATTGAGTACTGTCTATTCATAAACACTAAATATCCCTTTTAAACAAATTAAAAATAAAAGTTCAATAAATAATAAAATTTTTGTAAGTAATTGAAGGATGTCAGAAAAATACAAAGAAAAATAGCAGCATTGTAAGGTTTTTAGAAATATTTTTTTAAGAAAATAAAAATTGAACCTTGCTAGCTATCACTCTGTAGAATTATTTGTAAGGAAAAAGCAATTTAATTTTTACGTGAAAAATTCACAACAATATAATCCGATTTATAAGGATTTCGAGAGTATTTATTGTTCATTCAATGATTCGAGGAAATTATATTTGAAAAGCTATTGTATCTTCAGGAATTTAGAAAAAATCAATTCACACTATTCTCTCAATTGAAAATTGTGTTAGTGTGAACTACTTTCCTCTTAAAATAATAAAATAATCTTTGGAAAACTGTTGTTTATTTTTTAAATTTGTGGAAGTTTAAAATTTTCTCACACATCGAAAATAAATATTTTATTCGGATAACAGACAAGGTAAAAGGTTTTTACGTCTTATTTTTTTGGAAAATTAAATGTAAAGTAAATATGGAGGGAGAGAAAATATTGTTGAAATAGTTATTTTGTATAATCTGTGCTGTAATTTAGCTTTAAAATTGATCTGACTGTTTAACAGAAATCATAATGTATACATTCAGTAAGGAAATTAATTTAAATAAATAACCTTTTGAAACCTTACATAAATATTTAATGGAATAAAATAAATAAAAATATTCTTTTCTTCGCAAATCTGGAATTTTAAAAATTTATTCGAAGCATATAATCTTTTATTTTAGAATAAAATTTAAAATATCGGATTTTCAATTTTGCATACTTGCATTTTAGAAGGACTAGAAAATGATAAAATAATACAGTCTAGAAAGATATTAATTTTTTAAAAATTTAAAATTCAAGCTGCAGTATAAGATACTACAAGCA
>JAPDSC010157611.1:14248-25872 GCA_026290005.1 Latrodectus geometricus | reverse complement strand
TATATATATCTTTTACAACTGTAATAAAAATTAGAATAAAATATTTACATAAAAATACAAATTTAACTTAAAATCCTTTATAGTATTAATAAAAATTTATTAGTAATTATAAAAATATTTTTAAAAAAAAACTGTATAGATTTCAAACGTTTCGTCAACATACGTCATATTCACAAAACATAAATGTAGTCAAATAGACAAGAAAAGAAACAATATGGCATTACCTCTTTAAGGATCGGGGAAAAACAATGTTATTTCTCTTTAAAAATTAGTCATCTTTTAATTTGTGATATTTTATTTCTTCTTTAAAGTTGGCTACAACCAAATTTTTAATAGATTTCATTCTAATTTTTAAATTGTTTAGTCAATATTTTTTAAAATTAAATTCGAAATTTTTTCTGCATGAATATTCATTCTAATTTTTTATTCAAAACATTGTATGTAAGATTTTCCCTTTCTTATTAATATTAAATATAATCTTTGTTAATTAAATAAATCAAATGCAAAAAAAATTTCAATGAAACTTAAATATCTATTTCTACTATTTGATTGAAATTATATATAAATAAGAAAATTTCTTGTAATAAAGTTAGATAAGGATACATTTCAGGAATCATCAATATTAGATAAGATTACTCTCGTCTAGATGTTTTTTCATGACTTTTATTTATATTTCTTATTAAGAGAAAATTAGTATAGTTCTTATATCTTTCTTAATCGCCGTTTCACTTCTTTTGTATTTATAAGCATTTTTTCTCGGAAAATGAAATTTAGTTATGATAAATATATTATGTAGAATATAATATTAGTCGATAAATTAAAAAAAACATTTGTTTTTATTTTTAGTATCTACGTAAACATGTATATTTATATGTAGCTGCAACCTAACTTTCCTAGTAAACTTTCACTTACTGCTTTTTTCAATATTTATGCCAAATCTTAATGATACCTTGGTTCCAAATGCAGATTTCATTATGATAAAATGCATATTCAAATGTATCACATTATGTTGAATTTAAAGGAATTGATTGTTGTTTAAAGTTTACGCCCGTAATGAGAGTATTCATCTCTTAAAACCAGTACACATATATTATTCTGGGATACTTTTAATCTTTCAATATTAGATAAAATTGAATGAGCATTTTACTATCTAATATTTAATTATTATTCTTCAATTAACATTTTATTTCGTTCTTTTAATGTTACTTTATATTTATTAATTTTTTACAATTACAAATTAAACTTTATCAATGTCTTTAGTTTCATAAAAATAAAGCTTAAAATTCGTAATAAATGTTTCATAATTTCAAAAGAAATATATATTTTATCTGTAAATCATTAATTAATTGAAGTTTTATGTGACAGATGTCCTTTTATAAAATAATGTAATTAGTGTGATTAGTTAATCGATATATATTATATACATATATATTACCTAAACATTTTATTGTCATGTATAAAATTCAAAATAAATTAAATTATTTATCAATGAATAAAAAAATGCAAGACTGTGTGTATATATAATTAATTTGATATTTATTATTAATAGAGGCATTAAAATTCTGATTTTTTTTTAGTAATGCTACAGTATTTCCAATAATAGTTAGGGCTCAGAAAAATTTCAGATAATATTTGACGAAAACTCTATTCAGAAATATCACAAGAAAAGAATATTATGTTCTCAAAATTTTAACAATCTAAAAACATGTTTATATATTTTAAAGTGTCAGTTTTAATTATTCTAATCGAATTTCAAAGAAATATCAAATTGTAATTAGTTTAAATATATAATTCTAGCTTTCAAAATTTATTTACCATAAACTTATGAGGTGTAATATATATGATTTAAGAATATTATAATAAGATTCTAAGTGAATAAATCATTTTACGAAAGTCAAAAAAACTAATTTCAACTGAAATTTATCATATTAAAACTAAGTTTTACTAGTATAAATTCTTTATCATAAAAATTCAGCACTTGTGTAAATTTTAAACTTCGATGAACATTTTATTTCATTAACAAGTTTCTGATCAAACAGTAATAGTGTTCTTAAGAAAAGTACAGATTCTATACCAGAAAAAGAAAATTACTATTTAAATTTTTACTTATAACAAAATAAATAAGTTGGACAAATAAATGCTCATAATTTTTACAAAACAAATTCAAACTAAATAAATCAGTTTAAACAAGAATTCATCCAATATGAAGAAAAATCGGTATAAAAAAACTGAAAAACTCTTAAACATCAATGATCTGTTCTTGGATACTTTTTCACACAAATAAATAATTTATGTTAAAAGTTACTGGACGAAAATAATTATCTTTCAAAGATAACATTCACAATCTCTTGCTTTAATTTTCAAAATGAAGCAAAAAAATTCAATAATCAATTAACCCTCTTGAAAATATATGGCCAAGTCGCAAATTTTTAGCAAAAACTTTGTAGAAGTTAAAATGCTATCTGGGAATTCAAATTAACAGTTCTTTAAAATTTATGATATTCTCTTTTCTGTTATTTTCCCCTGCAATTCACCATTTCTAAGATACTTTTTATTGAATTTACACGTTCGCACAGTTTTTTGATTGGTACAAAATACATGAGCAATAACATATCCAAATATTATGATATTTTTATTTAGTTTTTATAATTAATTTCTTTAAAAAATTAACATTTAAGTTTTAAATTAATAGATATTGTATTTTTGTTCAACGTTTCAGAAGTATTTTCAAAAAAAGTATCATGTTTTTAAAAAAAAATTAATAAATACAGTAAATAAAAAATAAATAATATATTTATGTGTATTACTATTCTTAAAATTCTAGTTTATATATATTTTTGTTTCAAATTAAATTTTATAATATATAAAGTTTCTTAATTCCCCTAGTTATTAAAATGTTGTTTTTTTACGCATTTAATAATTTTTTAATATCTTAGTAAGTTGAATTTTTCAAACGTCTTGATTTAATCAGCAACATTTAACGCAAAAAATTTTAATTAAATCTGATGCATTTAACAAAATCTTACTTTAAAACTCTTTATGATTGTTTGAAAAATTATTTTAAGATACTGTCACCTAAATAATACTGATAATTTTTATATATATACAATATATATTAAAAAAACTTAAAATTTGCTTGGTATTGTAAATTAAAAACAAATAACTGTTATAATATTTCCTGTAGTAGCATCAACACATTGCTCCTTCAACTCACAAAAATAGGTTACAAAAATAGATATTTTCAAAAACAAAATTTCTGAAAACTATATTAAATTAATTTTATATTAATTAAAAATGTATTTACATTAAATAATATACTTATATATAAATCTACTCTCTCTGTGATTTTAGAACTCAATAGACCATATTGCTTAAAACACAGACCTCATTCATCAGTTATTATTCAATTAATAACTTTCTTAGAATACTTAACAGACCTCAATTTAAATGAAATATTGATAAAAAAAATCAATGTCATTAAAAAACTTCAAATATGATAAGTAAATTGAATTAACTAAAAAAAGGTTTTGAATGTTTTAAATAAATGACATAGTTATTTATGCAAAGAGAGTATGTTTGTAACAGGGTCTTTCATTTATGCTTTTTTTCTTATTTGATATATTTAAATTATTTATACTTTCATCTTAATGACTGTATATTACTGTCTGTGTTTACCTCATTTGTATAAAATTTAAATTTTTGGGGAAAATTAAATCCTATTTTAAAGATTACCCTGATCTAAAGTCATTTTCAATTATTTATTTTTTGATAAAATTTTTATATAAAAGGATTTTAAAAATTTTAAATCTTTTCCTTTTTCTGAATTTTATTATTAATCTTTCTAATGTCATCCTAATAGTAGTATATTGAATTAGTGTAAGTTTAAATTCCTATTATAGGTTTAAATATCAACTGAAAAAATTATGCATTTTCAGCAAACTTCAATAAACATGTTAAAGTAGCATGAGAACAAAAATAATGCGGATTTGCAAGCTTTTCAAATGTCTAGTTACTAGGATTTTCACCTTCCAAAACAACAAGGGCGAAGGTGGTGACACCTTTACATGGCGTGGCACCCAATGAGTGTGCCATCGTGGCCTCGAAAATGGGTCTTTAACATTCAGAATCAGGGTTGAGGAGAACAATTTCAGAGTTGACTTGCTACTACTAGAAGCATCATTTTATATAGAGAAAATTTCAGTGACGAAATATTTTATTCTCTGTTGCCAACATTAGTGAAGACTTCAGTTGGGTCGGGATTCGAATTCACTAATTCACAAGAACGACGTCCTTACAAACCAGACAACCACGTCTGTTGCATACTCTGTCAAAAATTAACGAAAGTAAAAATTTACTCCAAATACATACTCTAAAGTCATTTCATTTTATCTGTCAATATTTATGTGTACCCTATTCACATATACATTTTTAAATTTAAGCATGTGAATTAATAATGTTAAATGGGTTCTTGAAAAAACACAAATTAAATTATTTACTTTAGAAATATTTTGATAATTAAAGGATTTATTCTTGAGCTAATTTTTACAATTTGGCAGAAAATATTTTCCTAAAATCATTTCTATATAATTTTCTTTTAACTTCTTGTGAAGTACATTCAATAGATTTAGATCTAAAAAAGTTAGTTTTTATTTATAATTTTCTAATTTCAAGATATTTCTCTCTCTTGTTTGTAAAAAGTCATTTTATATTTGTACTTATTCACTATCATGAAATTATCAAGCGAAATAAAAGAATGATTTAATTTTTTTGGGTAAAAGTGACGAAAATTTTCGTTCTATGTTTTATTCTCAATGAAAGATTTGAAATTCATGTAATACATTAATTTTAATATATTTGAAAACAAAAAGCAAAAAAAGTTAATAGTTTAAATTTTATGCTCTTATATAAAACTTAAAATGCATCTTTTGTCCAAAAAGGAGAAAATTTTCTAAGAGTCATAAATTCAATACATTGTACAACATTTTGTGAAAAATATAAAAAATAGCTATAAATAAAATTTAACGTGAATTCGAGATATTTTTCTTTACCTAAGGTATGTTGTACTTTTACGATTTTTTAATGTAAAGTATCAAAGTTAAATTTATAACTCAATGTAATAAATTTATAACATAAATAATGAAGATAATGAATATGTTCTCTTAAATTACAGTACTGTATCTTATACTGAAAAAGAAATATCAAAATACTAAGGTATAAATAATTATTCCATGGAAACATATGATCTTACAGAAATGATTTTAATAATTAATTTCTCTACGTTTTTTATTATGGTATAAAATCACAATTTAATTTAATAAATGGTTGACAGTTATGTTGATCTTTATCTATTTCTTCCCAGTGAGATACTGAATAATTCCATTTTAAATCATTAAATCCAGCATTTAAGAATATTAAATTTACAATTTTATTATAAATATTTTAAAACTTTTTGAAGAATTAATTCTTTAAACTTTATTTATAATCTTTTCGGTATAAAATATAAAACTATTAGATAGCACCAAGTGTTATTTATTACATTGCTGTTGTGTATAATAGTAAAAATTGTTAAAATATAGTTTAAAGAGTTAAAACAAAGAATATGCAACTCTTGAAATGTGTCAGTCTTGTGGCATAATGTGATGTGTTTTTAATACAAATAACTCTTTTTCAATTTTTTTTTATTTATTAGATAATGCTCCAAACATCATCTATGTTGCTTATTTTGAGATATGCAATGGATAAATTTTGTTATTTCTAAAGGTAATTCTTCTGTAATTCTTTTATCCTTGATATATGTTCAGTAAATATATAAATCCTCATTGATATGTAAAATAAATTAGAACATCTCATATAGTATCCATTTGCTTGTTATGAAGTCAAATAGAAAAACTACAAATTGTGTCTTGCAGTCATTTTTGTGACTTGATCATTGAATAAATATTACAAGTCTCACACGCTGAAATTATTATTTTAGTTATTTATATGTTAGCTCAAAACAGGGCTGTAAAATCCTTAAAATTTAGCTATCCTCCCCAATCTGCTTTAATTATTATAGTGAAATGGAACTCTTTAAGCATAAATTAGTTATTAGTATGTTGATAAATAATATTCCATCATTTTATTTGCTAATAAATAGTAGTTTTCATTTATGTTTGTTTTGTGCGAAAATTTGCTGGTGGTTTTTACCTTCTAAAACAATAAAATTTAAATTCAAAACAAATTAATTAGTAAAATATATCCTAAAGAAATTAAATATTATTAATTTAAATAAATGAATTAAATATGAAAAACTTTTACATTATAAAGTAAACACTTGAAATTTTTTTCATTTATGTGGCTCTGTTTTTCTCATGTATTCATTAAAATTTGCTTTCTTTATTATAGTATTGCTTAAATATTCATACAAAATAAAATGATGCCCTTATTAATGAAAGCTGAAAAACAATTTGCTTGCACAGATATGCTAATATTAAGCAAATATCATTTCGAAATACAAATTAAGAAAATATTTTTTGTATTAATTTGATGTTTCCTTGGGAGTTGTGTAATATTTAAAATTAAATAAATAATCACTATCATAAGCTTTTAAATGTTCAAAGAATTTTGTTTTTAGATATAACTTGCATGATATAATTTCTGTCAACAAAAACATACTTATAGTTTCCCAGCTACTTTTTTGTTTTTTGAAAGTTAAATTTTGCAAAATTTATTTGTTGTGTAAATATATTTTCAAGCAAATTTGTTTCGATAAATATAATTAATTGCATTTAGGAAATAATTATCTTTCAGTAATGTGCGAGATGTATAATGACTTTAAATGTGAACTGAGTTATTAAAATATTCCTTCGACCATCTGGAATAAATCAAATTTTATCAATGTGTACGAGAAAAGATTTTAATAGTAATATATATTAGAAATGACCATTTTTCACCTTCATTGATTATTTTATTCTGTATAATTATTTTTATATTTAGCTATTTATTTAAATAAATGCTATATAACTTTAATAATTTGAAAGTAACATTTTGAATATACATTTATTAAATTTTTAAAACAAATTTTTATAAAATTTTTCTGTTAATCCATTTGAGTATTATTTTACTGCTTAAACGAATAAATGGTTGATGTAAAAGCTTTCTTTTCTAATAGAATATGAATCATTACAGAGATTTAATTTATAATACGTATAGTTAGTGTAACTTATATCCTTATTTATTGAACTAATTATAAATAATAACAAATTAAAAGAATAATAGCATAAATTTTAAAGTTGTTTCATTTATTACTTTTTTCATTAATAAATTATTAGTTTCCAATCAATTTAAACACCAAGTTAACTCCTATAAATATTTATAATTAGCTGATCTGTGTTGGTGGTTATAAATTATTGCTGATGGCAACTCTTAAAATTAGACTCAAAATATTAATGAAAAATTTAAATACTTTAAAACAAAAAATGTATGTTTACAGTTTACTTATTATTTTTACATTTTAACTTAAAGCTATTTTAGATCAAAATATAATTCTATTTATTTTTATAATATTTGCATAAAAAAAATTATTTAAATTAACTTTGAGCATAGAAAAAATAGCTATCATTTTATTCTATTCCTGCATTCATTATTTACTTTTCCTTATTAATAAATATTCAAATAAAATTAGTTTTTTTTTCAATTCATTCATATATTTTTACACTTTTAAGATGTGTAATTATAAATCTAAGATTAGATCCTTGTTTCTAATTTCAGAATTATATTTAAACAAATAGTTACTGGTAATTTCAATCTAATATTCTACATATAAATATGGCCGCAGTGGCCTGGTTGGTTAGGGCATTGTTCTCGTTACCAAACGGTGGTGAGTTCGAATCTTTAAAGAAGCTTAGTCGAAGATCCGTCGTATTCACTGATGGCGACCGGGGCGCGTTAAATCAATCGGGTCGCAATGTCCTCCATGTTCCCATTTCAAATTAATACCTCTGGTTCTGGTTGGAACCAGACTTTGGGTTTTCACTGGTTTCAATCTCTAATTTGGAAGATTCAGGTGGTGCTGCCATCTATGAGCCAAACGTCGTACTTCCACCTTCGTATGAGGTTTTTCTATTAAACAAACGGAAGACGCTCTCTCTCTCTCTGAATTCAGTCGCCTAGTCTCTCTGACGGGTGGGCTTGGCGTTGCCCAGTGTCATTAAAAACATCTATATAAATATGCGAAATGTTATACATTAAAGAAATGCTTGATATATACATTATACTATACATTTTTTGTTTATGAGCTTAATAATTTAAAATTAATTTTACATTATACTAGAAATATTTATTCTACAATAATGTATAATTTGCCAATTTAAATAATTGCGCAAATGAAAAATTATTAAAGTCATTCCAAGACAAATATAACTGAATAAATCACTAATATATATCTTACAATTACTTTATTACTAAATTTTTATGTGCATTTATATATTAAAAATATGTAAAAACTTAAAATATAATATCGTTTATAATATTTAAAATATATTTGTCTATATCATATATAAATATGTTATCAATATTATAAGCAAAAATAATATAAATATGGCAATAAATTGCAATATATATTGCAAATATTTTGAAAGTAAAAATTATCTCAAAATCCTTCTGAGTGAAATACATTTATATATATCTTATCTATTATGCATGTATTATGAATACATTTTCTTTTAAGAAATATAAAGAAGAATTTGTAAATACGAAAGTTTTCGAATAATTTATTATAACTAAATTTACAAATTAGATTTTCACCCTTGTGACATTTGTAACAATGCTTTGAAATTAATGTTTCATTCTTAATGTGCTATTTCCGAAGATGAAAAATATTTTGCACTTTTGAAGCTAAAATTGAAATACATTCCTTATATAATATTTTGGTAGAAGTGAAATATTTATATGAAACTATTTATTATATGTCCTTCTATTTCCTCTTTTACGTTTCAATGCATTATATTTGATTTTTGATTAATGCGACCGTAATACATTTTCTAAAATCCAATATTGTGATAATCAATCCATATTAACGTTGCCATGGGAACAGTTTACTTTACTATATTTATATACTATTAATTTATCACACATTTGTAGTTAAACAGTTGTAGCCTTTATCAATAGTGTAGTTACTCATTTCTAAAACTATATTCCCCCAATTATTTTAAATCTAATTCTTTGATTTCCTATTAAAAAATCATGCAAATATTTTCATCCTTAAATTATTATTTATAAGGCATTTCAGAATATGTCCTCAAATCAATAAATCTGAATATTATTTTTGAACTCAATCTATATATCAACTGGTGATAAAAACTATTGAAAGCAATTTTATTCATATTTTTAATTAAATTCCAACGACTATTAACTTAGATTTAAAAATATTTAAATGTTTCACATTTGACTTAATTATTTAGGAATTTAATATATTATGATTTATTTGATATGTATTGTACAGATCAGGCTATGTATAATGCTTAACATTCTATTTTATATTTTAAATATCATTAAGTATACAGGCAAATAATTTTATATGGAAGTGTGATTTACATAAATAATATCAGATAAAATTGTAGTAAGAAATTTGGAAGCGAAAAAACTTAAATCGAGAACTCTAAATGCAAATACATTTAAGTGCTTTATGTAAATAAGTATTTTCCTTTACACCTGCTTGCTTATCATTTTGTCATTCAATGTAAATGATTAATTTTATATTGTTTCAGTTTTCGTTCATAACCTTATAACAACGGATAAGTTTTGACTCATAGAACAATGTTTTCGAAACTTTTAGTTTCTTAGCTCTACATCTTTTGTACTTCATTTTCCAAGGAATAAGATGTTTGACCCAATTATTCAATCATTTCTTATTTCTATCTCTCTTTGTATCTTGCATTCAAAAACTTTTATATCAAAAATTGTAATTTAAACACATTTTCATGCACTAGATAATCACTAATAGATTCATTTGGAAAGTGTTCCCATGTATTCAAAGTTTCAATGACTGTAGAGAAAGAAATTTTATCACATGAACAGAAAGGCTGCAGAAAAATTAATAATATACATTGATATTCATGTAATTCTATCATTATGTCATACGAGAATAAAAATATTTCGTAGAAAATACCTTTGTTAGAAAAAGGCACAAGAGTATATCTAGGTCTGTAAAAAACTGGTCATATATTATATTACGTATTATTTTGCATGTATATCAAAACATAATACTTTCCTGTTTATACATTCTTATTTGAAGGAAAATGAAATTATTTGATGCAATATAAATTCGTAAATAAATTAATAAATTAAGCTTTTTCATATGATGTACAGAAGACAACATATACTAGATTAAAAGAATAATAAATTATATATTAGAAGATGGTAAGTCGTGTGTGTATTCATGTAATAGAGTATAAAAAATAAAATTTAGTTTGAATTTTATAAGAATACACCAAAGTATGATTAAGAAGAAAAATATTAAGTTATTTACAAGAAAATAAATTTCATAAATCTTAAATTAATATTTAGTTTCATAAGCTTAAAGAATAAAATCAATGCATTTTTAACAAATCAATATAAATGCCAAGTTATAAAAATTAAATAGTTATTTCATTGCCTTTATTTAAATGTCATAAATGAAATATCAAATATTCTATAAATTTTACTACTTCTTTTACATTCACACACAATTAAAAAATGATAACTGTTAAATACACACACGCACATATGTATGTATGTATGTGTGTGTGTGTATTTAACAGTTATCATTTTTTAATTGTGTGTGAATGTAAAAAAAGTGGTAAAATTTATAGAATATTTGATATTTCATTTGATACAATTCACACGCACATATGTATGTATGTATGTGTGTGTGAATTGTATTCAATAAAATCAAATATAATATCAGCTAAGCATTTGAAATATACAATATAATTAAAAATGCACGTACTTAACTTTTTAAGAAAAACTGCAATTATGAAAAACACTATTCAATAATAGATTTCTCCTCACGAAATACAATCTCAAGTATAAATCAGCTAAAAAAAAAACATACTAACCATAAAATACTTGGAAATTCCTTTAATTACTAAGCTATTATACGCATAAAAGTTAAGTCATTTTCTCCACGTTCTAATGTATTTCCGATAAGTGGTATACTGGGAAAAACGTAAAAGCATTCCCTGCAATGCTGATGACAAAATTTTCAAAAACAACAGAAATTGTAAATATCGTACTTTCTTAAAGAAATTATACCTTGCAGATTTCAGAAAAATTATAGGACCGCGATGTTGTACATATTTTTATTTATCATTAGCGGGTGCTCATAGAACAATCTTAAAAATAAGAGAAAAGTATTTCCATTTCCGATATTTAATCATGAATAATTAAAGAATTGTGTTAAAAATCTTTTATGTTAATTACATCGTGGATTAAGTGTAATAAGGTATGTCCATATTTTGAAGAAGTATACCCCAGTTACTAATTAAGGAATTTTTTAATTGCACACCAGATAACATATCATGCACTTTTGGTAGAATTTTTTTTAAAATTATAGGAGTATCGATTAAATTTTAGAATTTTAGGCATTTTTACACCTTATATATATA
>JAPDSC010157611.1:692-14148 GCA_026290005.1 Latrodectus geometricus | reverse complement strand
AACGTAAAAGCATTCCCTGCAATGCTGATGACAAAATTTTCAAAAACTACAGAAACAGTAAATATCATACTTTTTTAAAGAAATTATACCTTGCAGATATCAGAAAGATTATAGGACTGTGATGTTGTACATATTTTTTTTTTTATCATTAGCGGGTACTCATATAGGACAATCTTAAAAATAAGAGAAAGATATTTCCATTTCCGATATTTAAACATGAATAATTAAAGAATTGTGTTAAAAATCTTTTATGTTAATTGCATCGTGGATTAAGTGTAATAAGATATGTCCATATTTCGATGAAGTATGCCCCTGTTACTATTTCTAATTAAGGAATTTTTTTATATGTACACCAGATATCATATCATGCACTTTTCGTAGAATTTTTCATAGGTTAGGATTAGCCATTATTGCTATTGCTTTATAGGTTATTGCTTTGCGAGATTCTGTGTAAATTTGAGCACTGTATGAGACTTTGTTTCCATGTAAATGCAAACTCATAAATATTTATACAAGAAAAGTTTTACGCAAAACAATACTAGAACTCGTTGCATTAATAGAAGTAATTTTTGAAAATTTAATGTTTATTATAGAAACTTTTTCCTAACATAAAAATATAAATTTGTTTTTAAATTATATTTTTGTCTCAATAAAATACATAGAGTAGACAATAAATTAAAAATCCGTCACTTATATTTTTTTAACCATGTTTTGGGCAAAAAAATTATTTTTGTGCTTTTCATTTCTTTTAATCTTTTGTGAATTAAATTAACATTGTTCTTGAGAGCGTTTATGTTTAGCCAATATCATGCATGGCTAAGCAGTTTTTAGATCTTGTAGATGAGAAGGAAAAGAAGAATACGATCAGATATGCCTTTCCACAATATTCCACACATTTTCTATGTAGTTAAAATCTGAGCTCTACATGGCAGTGTAAGATATTGGAAGTCGAACTGATGTTTGATTAACTAATTTTGAACGTTTCAAGCTCAATGTAGTTTTGTATTATCTTACATAAAGTATCCGTTGACTTCAGAGTAAAACTATATAATTGCCGAATTCACTTGATCTACTATGTACTACATTTTAGTATCCCATAGTGGTATGTTTAATAGTGAGTAACATCAATGCACCAGTTCCATGCCAGCTGAACGTGCACGGTATCTTAATATTTCCATTGGAATTTTTCACAGTGGAAGTAAAATATAATAAATTTCCAAATTCGTGGAATTGCAGCAAAATTTGACTTTTTCCATCAGTGCAAAATAAGGTGCTGCTTGAATCATCCAAAACCAGGTGGGTGTAGATTGTTTTATCCGACCACATTACCTTTTTCTAATCCTCAGATGTCCTGTGCCTTTCCCAATACATTTTAAAAAAAAACTTTATGAAAGAAAGTGGTTTTCTTATAGGTACTGGATAATGAACTCTTATCACCTGTAATTCTATGTGCATGAATCAAGGTGAAATGTGTTAGAATGAGTCTTGTTTGGGGATTTTTGTCATATAAAGCATATTAGAAATTCTGTTCTGATGTACAAATTGCCGGAAGCAGCGTCATTTACGCTTTTGGAAAATTGTTTTTAAACTTCAGTTACGCCTTCTACACAAGATATGAAAACTCTGATCTCAATTTTTGAAAACCCCTAATAAGCTTTTTCAAAAGCTGAAAAATTTTCTTTTTCTCTTTTTATTTCATTTTGAGGCAATTATTTATTTACCAAACAATTTGTAGATGCATTGTAGCGAGCTGAAATCTACGTCATAATAAAACTTTCCATATATCATCCCTAGCAACTATATAAGTGAAAATCTCTTAACCATTTTTAATTCCTGAACTAGTGTTTTAAAATCTTTAAAGATTCATTAAAGTTTTCAAGTTTGTTAAAAATATAGTCATTTCGAAAAAAAGATCATTTTTAATAATAATTTTAACATTGTAAAAGTCATGAAAGGTAAATGGTTTTATTTAAAATTTGATTAATGTCACATTTTATTATAAAAATAATAAAACTATCGTGGGCTATATAAATACCACTATTATAATTTAAGTAAATTTCTTGTAACTGCAAACGTTGTTTCGAAAAAATTTAACTCTGCAATTCCAGGTTTTTTCAACTTTACTTTCAAAATAACAAGTTTGATTAAATTTTACTTAAAAAATGTTTTAATATTATTTACGCTCCATTATTATAGTTATGTATTATAAAATCACTATCTATTTTCATTTCAGTAAAACTGTACACTCAATTTTAATTAATTAATTTATGTTGTTTATTAATGATATTGCTTAGAACTTTTCAACAAAATGGATTATGTGATAGAGAATATATCAAATAAAGCTCTATTTTATATTGCCGATAATATGATTAAAACTAACAAGTTATCTCTATAATATTAATTTATTGAATTTTTTTAAAACAAATGTCTTGAAAATTTCTAATTTAATGTGATAATCAATTTATTAGTAAATAGTTGAGTATCGAAATTATTGTAAATCCTTATGGAAATAAAAATGAATGATTAATTTAAATAATTTAATTTAAAAACATTTATGTGTGTCTACACTAAAAATAGAAAACTTTCTTTAAACATATGTACTATAAATAAGATTAAATAGTACTGTTATACTGTTTGCATGAATTATCTACTTATGGTTTTTATGAGTTACATATAATGATAATATTTCAAATTATTTCTTATCTCATTTTACCAGTCCTACAAAACTATTTTACAATTCTAATATTTTGTTTATATTTTATTTTGATACACAATCTTTGTTTATTACTGAAGTAATCTGAAGCATTTTCATTTTTTACAAACTTATATTTATTAAATTTATAAAAAATAAAAATCCTTCAAATTACTTAA
The DNA here is from genome assembly GCA_026290005.1 of Latrodectus geometricus. Classification (NCBI taxonomy): domain Eukaryota; kingdom Metazoa; phylum Arthropoda; class Arachnida; order Araneae; family Theridiidae; genus Latrodectus; species Latrodectus geometricus. The sequence continues at coordinate 11,277 of JAPDSC010157611.1, read as the reverse complement.
TAATCAATATTAATAATAATAATTTAAATATATTTAAATAATAATAATCAAATTTACATAATAATAATTTAAGTAATAATAATCAAAATAAATTAAATTAATTTAAACAGAATTTTTTTATAAATAAAATAAGTTATGATGTTTTGTGGAATAAAATAAAATAAAAATATATCGAGTAATGAATATCTAACTATCAATAAGAATATAATTATAAAATATTGCATACGTCACAAATTTTTTTACGGCAACCCAATTGAAATGAACAAACTCTTTTATTGAATTATGTTAAATTTGCATTTTTTTCTGATTCTTTTATCTCCAGGTGATATTAATTAAATGATTTGGAATCCAAGGCAAATCTTCTTTTTTTTCTAACTATATATTTAACTATTTGTACATTTAACACTTATATTAACAATACATTTAATGCGTGTATACTATGTGTATATATTCCTCTATGTGTAATTACTATGTGTATTATTTGAAAGATATTTCTTTTTTAATTATAAAATAACATTAATATAAAGGAAATAAGTTCTCTATTATTTTCTTTTATGTGATAAAATTATTTTAATTAGAAAAAATAAATTAAATTATAACTTTTCCTGGACGTAATTTGATCATTAATATGCATTACAATGCATCATTATCGTAAAACATCTTTAGTTAGAACAAATATTATATTTATTAAGTAATTTATTTTCCATACTTATCAAACTAAAATGATCAGAGTATCGTTAATATAGAAAAAATTTAGATAGTGTCATTATGATCTTTGTATATCACAGAAATGTGTATTTGATTGAGGAAATTTTTCATATATTGATTTTTTTACTAAAATAAGTTCCTCTTGAATAAAAGGAATTGATTTACGGTTCACACTCAATATTATACCTAACTTTAAATAACATAAGGAGAAATTTTCTCATAAATTAGCTAAGGCGAACAATAAGCAAGTTTCAAGGAAGTAATTTATATTGCATACAAATTTCAAACTAGTTAACAAATATTGACCTCTTAATAAATTTATCTTATTTTAAATTAGTGAAATTTTATCTTACATTGTGGAAATTTAAATATTTAAGAAGTTCTTATATTATTCCTGCCTTTCCGATTTTTTCCCAAATAATTTGAAAATTTATGAACAAATATTGAAACTACACATAATAAAACTGGAATATAATTAATGCATTTAAATTTGCAGGTATGCTTAATAACATTATTTATTACTTAACCTGAAAGGTTTCATTTAAAAAAAAGTTACATTAAGTCAAGAATTAATTTCTGTTACAAATATGATCATGAAATTGAGTTTACTTAAAGTTTAACATATTTTTATTCTGTTAAGCTTAACAGCTTAACAGCATAATTATGCTGTTAGTTTTGTGAATATTAGCTGTATGCATGGATTATAAATATAATGGCACAAGTTAAGTTTATTTTTTAAATGTGCAAATTTTATTGCAATATAAAATATTTGATGTACACAGAATGTGAAAATCTTTTTCTAATGTGAAAGTATTAATTGAATATTCTTTTTTTTTACTTTACTTATTTGTTAGAAAAAATGGACATTCCATTAACTCCTAATTACACAGGAAAATGTCCATACATTATAAAATATATTTGGAACTAAAAAAGTATTTTTAGTCGTTAACTATATTTTGCACAGTATCCCAAATAATAATTATATTGCTCAATTTACAAACATAATTAAAAAATACTTAACCAACAATATATATATACTTCACAACAAAAATTATATTTATTGTTCTAGAAATCCAATTTTTTTAATATTAAAGTATTAAGCACTACTTAAATGAAAAATTAATTAGAAACGTATTTTTTCTACAGTGTCATAAAGATTTTCCTACTCCTTTTTACTTCTAGTTTCTTAAATATAATAATTTCTACTCCTATTTTTAGTCATCTTAAGCTCTATTTTATTATAATTTTGATGTTGATATTAAATCAAAATTTTATTCAATAATATCAAAGCATACATTATCGTTGTGAAAGATATCTTATAATAGAATACTCTCCATTCAAAATTTGCAGACGAAATAGATACTTTTTTTATTGTTGATAAAAAGGCGAAACTTTAGAAAAAAATTCTCAAGAAATAAATGACCATTTCTTTCAATACAGCAGAATACGAAATAGACTTCTTTCTTCTCAACAATAAGTTGAGATCTTTCAGAAATAGTTTGCATATTTGCAGAAGTTCTAAAATAGTTTGGTGATGAAGTTTACATTTTTCAGATTTTTTGCTGTAAAAAATATAAAAAAATACATCCCAAGTTAAAAAAAAAAATTGTAAATAATAACAAAATTTAAAAAGAAATTTATGTTTGTACAAAATTTCTTCTAAATATTAAAATCATAAAAAAACCAAACTTCCTTTAAGATATAAAATAACTGAGAAAGATTCTAATTTAAAAATGCAAACATTTATGTATTTTTGTGTTTGTATTTTTGAAATAGCTTATCTGAAATTAATATGCATTACTATTATTTTGTCAACATTTTCAATTTAATACAATAAAGAGTTTCTGAATGAAAGTATGTCATAATAATTAATTTAAAAAGATAACAATTTCTTGTATATTTATTATAAGTTCAAAAAATACTAATATTAAAATCTTATTCAACAAATTTTCTACATTTCATGTCAAATTATTCCATTTATTTTTCCAATTTCAAACTTGGACGCAATTTAACATTTTTTTATTATTTAAATCACATAGTTCTCAGCAATGACAATGATACATTATAATATATTCAAGTGTCTTGCCTTTAAACATTTTAAACATTTTTCAAAAATAACACACTAAGACTATTTAAAAAGATCCATAGCTTTTGAAATATTTAGGATATAAACAATTTTTAGTTTATCCACACTATACTGGTAACAAAGAAGCTATTTCTTAATTGAACATAAGCTTGTAAACTTTCAAAGTGTCCCATTCTTTTTATAGTGAGTTGTGTCGTAAGCCATTATCTGTGTGAAATTCTAAATGAAACTTTTATGAAATAGAAGTGTTCAGACATTTTTTGTGAAGATTTTTCAAAGATATATATGGAAAAAAATATAAAAATTTTATTTTTCTAGTGTATCCAATCTGTTAGCCCTTTCTTTGAACTATCCTATTATATCTTGATCTCCAAGACAACTTTTCAAAATATCGAAGTTAATATTGTTCCATTCCTTCCATACAATCTTTTAAATTCCAACCAATATTTTGGGATGCCGCTTATAAAGAGCTTGTTTTGTAAGTCCAAATGCACAGTTGCACATATGAGAACGTTACGAGACTTGGGATGCGCTTAAAGAAAATAGCTTCAACTCCAGTTTCATTTCTCATTTATTCAAAATATAGAACAGTGGATTTAGAAGTATGGCCTGGAGCCTTATCCTGACGGAACTTAAATTAGTGAAGATTGTTTGGATAAAACGATGGAATTTCTTCTTTGAAAATAGGTGTTAAAACATATTTCTGATAGTAATCTGAATTAATTTTTTTACATTTCTTACTTTTTTTCTGTTTTAAGCAAATCCAATAATAACCATAAAAACCTTTGAAGCACTTTCCTTCTTCTTTTTCTGCTTCTTTCTAATCCCCTAATCTGGATCAGATCAGGTCCATGACTGCCTCCGCCTTCAACTTCTCAAGGATCGCACCAAGTTCCGCAGAAGGTCACTCCGCGAAAAGTTAATACATTTTAGGAAATGTTCGGGACTGGCTTCATCATTGCTGCACTTTGTGCAAGTAGGAAAGACTTGCCTCCCCGGAAAACACTTTACTTGTTTTTTATAAGCCACTTAGCCAACTTTCTATGTTTTTTTCGATAGTAAATCTATCTTTTTCTACTATATAGATTTCAATATATAGATATATTCAAGCTCTTCATAACTGTAACTGCATATTTCTATTTTTCATCTGCCAGATAATTTTCACTTTGCAATCTTTAGGTTCTTACGCTGAGAATCATGTTTTGGTGTTACGTGAAGAACATTGAATTTTTTCTTTTGATAAACTTTAAATCAGGTATTATAATTTTATTTACAGTTCCTAAAGAGAGACTTATATTGAAAGTATTTGCAATAGTTCATTGAGTATTTGGATTTTCCTTTAAACAGGAGATGATACTTAAGATTTAATAAGAGGTGTAGGCGTACCTTTGTTAGAGAAACATTTTTCTTTTCCCCAGTCTGCACAGTTGCACATATGGGGAAGTCAGGAGACGTGGGATGCATTTATAGGGAATAGCCTCAACTCCGGTTTCATTTTTCATTTATTCAAAAAATGGTGCAGTAGATTTAGAAGTATGTCTTAGAGCATTATCCTGATATTTTACGTTTGACATTTTTCCTTTATATTATTTATATCAAAAATTTTACGTGAAGAAATATTAAAACCATTAATTTCACATATTTTTTAATAACTAAAAGAGAGTATATCTCTTCAGATAACGCAAAAATATAGCTATCTACCTATTACTTATCTTTCAACGACATTTTAAAGCAAAGAGTCTTTTAATGCTGAAGACACTAATTAAGAGTTATTACAATTTGATACTAATTACATTTTTATTTTAAATTAATATTTAACTCCGTGAAGAAACCGAAATCGTCATAAAAATGTGTGTACACCTTCTTTTCAAATAAATGCATATATGAACATAATTTTCCATATTAGTAAATAATGTATTATATGAAATTTAATGCCCTGGATTTAAACAAATAAATTTTTATATCAAAATAGCATTTCAATAGCACTATATGCATTAAATAAAAATCCTTTATCATATGAACGCTTCCTTTGCTATATCCATTAACATTATACAACAAGAAATTGAGAAGAATGATTAAGTGTTTTTAATATCAATGTTTCTTATATTATTTATATATGTAGTTAGTTCTTATAATAAGAAAAACTTGTTTTGAATATATAGAGTTATATATTATATACAGCTTTGGAATTAAAATTTTAATAAAATTTTGAAAGTCGATTCAATTGATTTAGAAAAAAAATATTCATGTATTAAGAAAATGTAGAATTTTTTTTCTGTTTAAAAATAATCCTAAATTTTACCAAAATTTTAAATTAGATCTAATTTTTATTAATCCTTAAAATTTCCATGAACTTATTTCACAATTTTAGAATGAAATATTATATTTTAATATAAAATATTAAGAATCAAAACTTCTTAAATAATAAACAAATTTATAATTGACTTATTTTTACTTTTTCATTTCTAACATATAAACACGGGAGAAAAAATAAATCTCTACGTTAATGCTCATCTTTTTCGTTAATTACTATTGTGTCAAGGAATCAGGTAGTTATAGAGCTTTTTGTGCTGGATAATAGACAAATGTCTACTTAACTAAATACCTCAAGTTATCCATTAGCATAATTGCAATAAATAGTGCAATACAAGTTAATAATTATTTACTCTTATCAGGAAATAGGAGCTAGAATAAAAAACGGAAGCTCCAAAAGTGATCAATCTTCAACTATTGAATATTTTTTGTAATCAGTTATTATGAAGAGATGGTATTTTTTATAAATTTCTTTTGTGAAATTGCGTAATTTTTATACAAAAAAAGAATTTTTTAAATATAAATTATAAAAGAAATAACCTCCTACACTGAACTTTTTATTAGAAATAAACTTATTCAAAATTGCTTATAATTAATATTTTATTTTTATATATTCCGGTCCCAATATTTACACTTATAAAGTGATTATATTATAATTATGTTATATATAATAACTATCCAAATTCTGAATAATCTTCCTAATCACATTAAATTCGTTTTTAAATATAAAAATCGGAATAATTTCGTATAAATAAATTACAATGATCAATTAAATTTAATTTAGAGGCAAAAATTATTTTCCCTATTGTTCACAAAGTTAATTAAAAACTACAGTATTCAATACGTTTTTTATTACTACAAAATTGTAAATATCTGAGTCAATCAATCCCTAAAATTTTGAAATATCTCAAACCATGCAAAAGAAAATAAATATATATTTCATAAATAGTATAAATTAGAAACAAGACTTTAGTTAAGATAATACCAGTTTCTACAATTAAAATGCTAACTCTTCATATAAATCGCCGGTAAGAATGACGACGGAATATCAAATTCACAGATAGTTTAATGAAAGGGGGCAAATATTACTTTCATTGTTATTATTTTACCTTGAAACAATTAAATAGATTTAATGTTTAACATGGGAGTTCTATAAACTAATTCTGCTGAGACAAATCTCTCTAGTACTATTATCTTCTATACATATAGTACTAATTTATAAACTAAATTGGTAATTGAATCTATATATCTTGAAAACATGTTTAAAGCTTTGCAAGTTTTATAATTTTGAAAAAAATATTTGCCAATTCGTCAAAATTTCATTTTAAAAATCATAATTATTTGCTTAAACCTAGAATTTGAAGGCTATTAAATATTAAAGAAAACTGTTAAAAATACCATGTGGCTTAAATAATTATGTTATTTCGATAAATTATTAAAATAACAAAACTCAAAAACTCGCTTTTAGAATACATATTTATTTTTTTTTTAATTTAAAACATTGATGATTATTTGGAAAGCCCACATAAGCGCTTATTTTGTAAGAAATTTAAATTTTAATCCCATTTTACAATATAGTATATGCTCATTCACTCACGCTGATTTAACATTTGGTCAATACATATTCTTTAAATGTAATACAAATAAAGATGAATATAAAAATATCTTAAAATTTATTTCTCTCTGGTAACACTGATACAATTCTGGTACATTTGGATTTTTAAAAATTACAATTTAAGAGCCACTTTTAATGAATTAATGTAAAACTATTTTTCCACGTCCAAATATTTTTTAAGGTTTTCAGTCAAGCTTATTGCACTTCTTCGCTCTTAAAAACTTTTAGACAAAATAAAATATTATTCATGTCAGAAAAAATTACAGATTCTACCTGCTCTATATTTTAAAATGTAACACTTTTAAATTATATTAATATAATAACCATATTGTTGTGGAATAAAGTATTTTTTAAAATTTCTGTTTAACTTTATATAAAGTAAAATAATTTATTAACATAATAAATTATTTAATGATTTTTTTTTCTTAAAATATACTAAGTACCAAAATGTACACTTCCAAGGTTACATTTTAATGCTTCTGTTAAAAATTGAAAGAATTACACTAATGTAAATGACCATATATTTTTATTTTTCACGATTAAGAACGAAGAATTTTTTAAATTTTTTACTAAAAAAATACTTTTCAATTTAAAAAAAAGAAAATTCCACTCTGACACCTTAAGCAATCCTTTTCAGCTTTAAAGAAAAAACTTGTCATGTAGAAACTTTTTCCCTGAGTGTTTTGATTAGAGGAAAAGATATCAAACTAAGATATTTTTATCGTTATATTTGGGCATTAAACTATTCTTCTGTATACGGATGAAAAAAATTTAAAGACAGTCTTTTAAAAGTTAAATCAAAGATTCTAAATAAAAGTAATCAGTAAAGTTTCGGAAGGAAATAAAATGTCTTTGAAATGTTTCCCTTTTATTACTGATAAATTCCTTGCATATGTGAAAAGAATCTGTTCAATGTTCCTTAAAAGCCCTCCAGGTCCTACATTTGTGGAGTAACAATGTTACTTTCTCCCTCTCAAAAACCTAAAAGATAAATCCTTACATTAAATGCAAAAGTACATTAAAATCTGAAATGGTTTGTAGTGATACATATAGATTTTGTTTCTGCAATGTTTAAAGAAAACTTTCAGGGTATTTTAAAATAGGTAATAGATGATTTTATACTACAGAAGTTACTTAAAACCTTAAAAACAGAAACAAATTTCAAATTTTAAGTTAGTTAATTTTCAAAATTTAAAGTTACTGAATGTTTTCGTGGTAAAAGATAATTCTAATTAATTAAAAATGTCAAAAATTCTCTCTCTTTCTCTGTATACTTTTACTCCTTTAAACGTATTTCTTAAACATATTCTGAAATAAATTTAATATCTCACACCGCTGCATTTTAAAAGCCCACATCCAAATTCGGAGTATTTTCCTATTATCAATATAAAAAAATTCACGAATTATTATTTTTTTAATGTATTATATTCGACAAAATATATTGTTAAACCTAATTAATATATTTTTGCTTTTTGATATTTTTAATTTTGTCCAAGTTTATAAAATTGGCTAAGATTTAAGTTTGTTGAGTATCTAAATGGGGATTGATCTATAACATGTTACAGTAAAAATGAATTTAAAACTAAACTTTAAACAAATGACAAATTTACATTACATCAACTTCCTAAAGTCTAATTTTCAAATAAAATGTGCTAGTTCAATATCTTGGAAATAACATTAGAATAATGACCTCATTTGTAGCTGCAAATTTTAAAGTATGATGACTTATTTTCTCAGTAAAATATGCTATTATGTTATATGCATATTTCATTTATAATGAACATGTAATTTTTAAGTTGAATCTCATAAAAAATTATAGAAGTTAGTTTTTTTATATATTTATGTTTGGTATGTGTTTTACAATTTGTGCGTTTTATATTTATGACGTATTCTAAAACCATATGCCAAATTTTAAAATTATATAAATCTAAAAAGAATTTCAAACACAAGTTGAATTCTTTATTTAAGATTTTTTTAAACATTGAAATCAAATAATAATTATTTTCACAACTTATAAATACTCTTTCAAATTATATTAATTTCAAGATTATTTATTGAGATATTTTGGGCGTCTGATTGTTTCATCCAATATTACTTTAAGACAATCAAGTAATAAAAAATTTTAGAACATTGGTAGTTATACAATTATTCAAATTTTTCAGGTGCCTTTAAAATAATTAAAAATTTGGTCCCAAAAAGTAAATATAGAGAAATTGATAGCATTTAGTAATTTGTTAAAAGTTATTTAGCAAATTATTAATATTAAAGTACGTAAATATTTTTTTAATTACTTTTTTTAAAACAAAATTTTTTACAGAATATTATTTCGGTTTTAGTTTGGAATACGAGTAAATATTTACAGGCAATATTTAAAAACAATCATTTGGGAGATTTCATTACTTAAACAATAGTAAAAGTAAGCAATAATAGAAGATTAAACCATTGTAAAGAAGGATTACTTATTTTTATTTTAATGGTGTTTTATGTAAATAAATTTTCAATCATTGTCTTTAAATTATTGTTAGTTTCAGAAAATTTAGCAACAATTGTTCAAAAAAATATAATTTGTTTGAAGCAATATATATTAATCAATACTTGATTACAGTTGTAAATAACTTACTGAAATTAAAGTACAGAGAAATAAAAAAGTGATTTTTTTTTAATATTTTTAAGTACTTGAATATTTTTATGAAAGGAATCAAGTAATTCACTGTTTGAAATTAATTGTAAATTTATCTGTATAAAAATACTTCGCTTGTATATAAAAAATTGGAGTCGCTTTCTTACAGGAAATCATTATTCATTGTCTAAATAAAAATAAAAATACCAGTTAATTTACCAAGAGAAAAAAATTACTTTGAACTTTTAACTTGATTAGAGTTAGTTTTGTAATCTCTACAAGGATTTTAAAGTGCAAGTACATACAATATTAAAATATTGGAAATCTATGACAGAAAGTTTTTCTCTTTGATCTGTCGAATTGCAAATTTCTAAATGAAGAAATGATTTACATAAAAGCTTAAAGCTTAATAGTTCAAGTAAAGCACTTGATAAAAATACTTCTATTGAAAGAAACCAAACTGTAAAAATGTTTCTTCTAATAATCGATTATGTTTCTTTTTTTTCCCCTTTGAAGTTTATTGAAAAACACTACTTGCATTCTAAAATCCAGTTTCAAATTCTCTGACTCGAAAACCAAAATAGTTCTAGATTCTAAACTTACTCATGAAAAAATGTTTCTATTCAAAGAAAATATTACGTGCAGAGTTTATTTAAGCAAGTACATATATGGTTTACTGAAACTAAGATTCATGCATTTCAACTATTTGATTGATGTCAGATTTCCTATAAATTTTAAATATTTTTTAAATATATGAAGTTTATATCTTAAAACAACAGCTTCTTTGAATAATACTATATTTGCAAGGTCTATATCTATTCTATTTTTAATTATAACTTGAGTTTGTGTATTTAATAATTTTTATAACAAAGGAAAACTGGTTTGAACAGGTAGAGATTTTAATGGGTTCAAATAGCACGGCAGAAAAAAAAAATATATATGTATCTGAAAAATACAGTGATTCTAAAATTACTCCCGTAATAGTGCACAGATTGCTGTAATCAATCAAAGCTCGATTTAAATTTACCATATCCATTTGAAACTGTTCTCATTAGCATTGTCATATTTGTTCAATATTAATAATGTGTAAGTACTCTTCAATCTTTTGGGTTAATAGCGGAATAAATTTCTATTTAATAGCTGATGGGGGTGATTACCGTCCCTTTAGGCAAAACATTACCTCCTCACACATTAACATATATATATATATATATATATATATATATATATATATATATATATA
>JAPDSC010157609.1:0-12345 GCA_026290005.1 Latrodectus geometricus | reverse complement strand
TTTTTTTTAATGATATTAAGTTTCATCACCGAATTAAAAAAATATTAATCATTTTTATTGTTATTTTTGTTACATATTAAAACAATTCTTAGCAGATGAAATCTGATATACTTTGATCAATACGCAATATTAAAAGAAACCATTTTCAAGACTTGTTTCTTATAACTAGTTCGTTGATAGTAAAACTATTGCAGAAATTTTGGTTTTAATATAAAAAGTTATTTGACCTTTATCGCAAGCAAATTTATAGCAATGAGTGAGCCAATCAAGTACAAAATAATTAATATTCCATTCTGCAACATAGCGTTTCATTGGCTTAAAATCTCATTTTGGGCAGTGTTAATAATCCAATGTTTGCAGTTAACGGAAATGTTTGCAGTTAATAATCCAATTTGAAATGTAGATTCTGATTAAATAATAATACTGTACAATAAAACAACTTCAAAATCGAAACAAAACAAAAACTGCGTTTTTAAAACTGGTTCTATATTATCGGACTTCCGTTACAATCTATGAATGTAAGTAAATGAAATCCAGTGCGTGAATTTCATTTAGAGTGCTTATATTCATACTTTTAAAAATGTTACAATCTTGTGAAGAACAATGATAGACAGGGAGATAAAAATTTTTGCATCAAAATGAAATTGGATTATATATTAAGAATTACTTGTGAAACTGTAATCTGTGAGATCACAACTCTTATAAAATATAGGATGTTCAGAATCGAAGAACCTTTTCAAAAGTTTCCAAGCAAAATTTCCACTAAGAGTATATGGATATTTATGCCAATTTAAGTTTTGAAAGCTATTTTCAAACAATAATAATTATAGCAGTTTTCATCAAGATAAAATGTTCCATTTAAAATTATATATTTTAACCAAATTTTCATAAATCTTTTTGATTTATTGCCACATTTCAAAATTATTTTATAACTTCAAGTCTTGTATGCTGTCTCATCATGACGAGAAGGTATCCCTGAAGGGAGAGGTCGAAGTACGTTTGGATTTTTTTATACCCTGGCAGGGTCCCCCTAGGCGTGTAGGTCCTTTTTGGCCAATTAAATTCCACAGTCATCGAAATTGAGTCAGTCTTCAAACCCTGGTGCTCCAGTCTTCGGATACGGAAGCTGCCCATTTTCCAAATCTTTGAATAAGTTCATCATCTTCAGTGGGCACCTTCGTTTTATTACTTTCACTGAAGGTTCTAAACATCACGAGGTCTGCTACAAGTGCTCTATTGAACAGGTTTCTCCTGACAATATTTTATCATGCCTGGACTTATCCAGGCAGGATCGTTATGGTAACACATTGCTGGTTTCGAACATTATAGGGTGATCAAATTCAAGAACTTAATATAGCACTGTTTATTACTACATTTTTTGTCAAAAATCATATTACACCATGACAAATTTCATAATTAACTCTAAAGTAATACCTGCATTTAACGAAATTTTCTTTTAAATAAATTAATAAGCAAAATATGCTAGATCTATTTCCTGTTATTTAACCATAGTTGTGGCAACTTAATAACAGTAATCCATAAAAAGGAAGTTAAGAGCTCATTTTCTCTATCCGATGGGGAATCAAGCTCAATCATCAGTTGGATACGGTCTCATTAATATCGCCTTGTCACCAATCTATTACAAGGTAAAATAAATTAGGATTAAAAATATATTATAAAAATTAATTTTGTGTTGTAATTGTTATATTGTTAAATTAGTCAAGATAAAGTGTTAAAGGAAAATAGGACCTGTTATTATATGAATGAAAATTATCCAACATTTTATTCTTACTCTTCGAACCTTTTTTCTTTCGAACGACATTTAATATAACACAATCATTAAAAATCGTTTCACAAAGTCTGGTTTTGCAAATTGCTTTAAAGTTAACTTTTTTAAACAATGTATTTATATTAACTCTTTCAATTCAATGATTTGGTAAAAACATAAATTTTGTATATTCAAATTGGGAAGGATTGATTTCACTTTTTTGCTGCAAATGATTCACTTTTAAGCGAGACTTATGAAATTATTATTAATATTATAATGACCAATTCCGTGTTTTTTATATTAAATGTCTATATTTACTTTTTTTTAAATATATGAACACAAAAAATTATTAATATTTTTCAATCACAACTTACGAAATCCTTCATATGTAAGACGTTAGAGTAATAAATTTTTTTCAGAAGTAAATGTAAATAAAATAATTTATTCATGAAAATAACTGGTTCATCAAAATTAGCAACAATAAAGGATAGAAAAGAATGGCGAAATATCCTCTAAAAATCTTTTATTTCTCAATATTCAGATTATAATTACCATGGTTTAACTCGATCTCCTTACGCAGAATTTTAAGTGGATTTATCTTGTGACATTTATTTTACTTTTCAATAGAAGAAGCGACTAGTAATTCTTCATATCTCTTAAGCCAATTAGATAAGCCTTGATGATTAATCTTTAATCAATTATAGTTCATTAATTTCATTTTTATGTAATATAATAGAAAAACTTTATTAAAATGTATGTTTTGTTATCTTTTAATAACAAACAAAATAGTTCTGTTTGAAGAATATATAAGCTAGATTTGATACCCTTCATGTACAAATATGGATATCATTTCATTCTGCTGCTGTATTGACAAAAAAAGCAGAATAGTATGGAGATTCGAAAAGCAGAACAATCATCATCAATTAAATACCAATTGTAATTTTTTGTTTTCTCATTTTAAGCGTTGTACCTTTAGCAAGAATTTTAAATGATGACAAAACACTTACGTTTCTAAAAAATATGTAACAACTAAATGTATTTCTTATATTTCTTTTAGTCTGCCTATTGTCCCTAAAAATGCCAACTTGAGGAGGCTGCATTTTTTGATCTTTCAAGAGCATTCTAAGGCGTTAATATCACTAAAGTTGGAATTCGAAATATAAAGTGATTGTTGAAATCTCTCGAATGTATACTGGTTTTTGTCTTTGATCAATCAAAAAAAGTACAATGTTAGGTTAGCCCCGCTTAGGTGCATTTTATGATAAATTTGTCACTTCAAATGCTTCAGCATTTCTAACAGACTTTTCGAAAGTAAAACGAATTCTTCAAAAATCTTTTACCAAGATACCTGAAATCTTTTACCAAGATATATATATATATATATATATATATATATATATATATATATATATAAAGTAAAAGTTGATATGCAACCCAAATAAAAATTTAGTAATTTCAAGATATAATGTATTTTATTGAATATTTTTATATTAGTTTCTTCTAAAGGAAATATTTACTAACGATATTCTAAAATCTCATCCCCTAAAATTATAAAAGATCACATTTTTAATAACTTGAGATAAATTAAGAACTTTCGAAATTGAGATAGATACAGTTTAGTAAATTATTAAAGAGTGTATCCTCTATACACTAGTCTATTATTAATCTTATAAATAGTTATATGATGGGGTACATTAAATCAACAGTGCGATGGTAAAACTCATTAACGGGAAAGAAAAACTAGTTCTTGTCTGTTACTCTGGGTTTCTTTCCTTAAGATTATATTTCATTGTCAGAAAATATAAAGATCAACAAAATATCTTCAGAAATTTCTATTTTCTTTGCAAAAAGTTGTTTCAATGAAAATTATGAATATCGATAAAGGAAGACAATTAATATTCGTAAAATATATAAAAGCTGGTATATAAAAGAAGCTAAAAATGTGTAAGTATTTGTTACAGTAAATATAAGCATAAATGTTATATTTCAAAGTGAATTTTTACTAGACACAATTATGTAATGTATAATAAATTCTTTTAAAAAGTATATGCAAAAAAATGTATAATTTTTCTGAACTTAAAATATTTTATTATTTATTCATAAGTTTTTGATAAATATTATTTTGAAACTTTTTATAAAGAATGTGCATTAAAAATGGTTTCTGGGCGTTATGGTATATTGGAAATGTTATTCTATATAATTCTTTCCCAAAAGATTTCATCAAAAACGTTATCAGTGAAATTAAAACTTGCATTATGAATAAATCTATGTATTGTATGTTAAAATTCTTAAAATATTTCTGTAAAATTAATTTCCTTTTTAAAATCGATGAATTAAAAATATTTGCTTATTAAGGACTTCCTCATTTTTAAATTTTTAGTTACTAAAATGAGTTTTAAGAAATTTATTCTGAAAAATAAAATAATAAAGGTATAGAAGACAAAATATTCAATGGGCACAATTTTGTATTTATCCGCAAATTTTATAAATAATAATTTAAAAAGTATAATATTCTTATTAACTTTATCAGAGAAAATATTAAGCTTTTTTTGAAAATTCAGTAGAATATTGAATTAAAAACTAACTGAAAAATATGTGTTTAATTTATTGTTAAATAATCAAAGTTTTAAATATTTAAACAGAAGTTAATCACATCAATTTTTTTTAATATTTCATAAGACAGTTATAACATTTTTCACCTTAAACAGGCCATGAATTTATCTAGAGATGTTAAAACACAGCACAAGTTTGGTAGATATATTAGCAACAAAATCAGTCTCAAAACTAAGAGGTATTTTCTTTATATATTACACAGCGAAAATAATTTAATAATATTTTTCTCTACTACCTTCATATAGTGCTTATTGCATTGAAAACATACAAATATGGTATATGCATAAGCAGAATATCTTCAGAATTTTGATGCAGAAATTAAAGCAATCTAACTTGACTGGAAAATACCATTTTTCACAAAAATTTCATTTAAAGCAATATTTTAATACCATATTCATGTTCTTATGCAATTTTCATAATCTATTGCATTTTTTAAAAAGTGAAACGTTATTGTAGACAATGTAGAAATGCAATGAAATATTCTGGTAACATGGAATTTAGTTTGTTTTGTAGCTTTACAACCACTTTTTTACACATAAAAAGTAGTTCAACTGAAATAATAAAACTTAATAAACATCTCTACACAATTCAATAACCATATCTAACGTGGTATTCGAACTCATGAAGTATGAAACAGTATATTTACATAAATTTCGAATATTCTTCAAAATGTGCATGCATCTAAATCAATTTTAACATATGTGTAAAATATGTCAACAAAGCGAAGAATAAATACAACCCAACTTCTTATTAATTCAACATCATATTTTAATATTCATATTGGAGAGAATTAAATCAAAATACATGAAACAAGTTTCTAATAATCAGAGCCAAAACCAACAAGCTGAACCTAGAACCAGTTTCCTATTAACCTGGTTTTATAATTATTAACCATAGATCAACACCCTGATATAAATTTCATTGCATTCATTCATGTATTTGCAATTCCACACCGGATAAAAATTCAGTGGACAAAATTAAAAAGGATTTTAATTACATAGATCATTTTAATTTGGTGAAATTAAGAATTAATTTATATAATTTTAATTTATGGGTGATGTTAAGATCTTATATATTCATATAAATATTTTAATGATATTCAATCAAAATTGTTGCCAAACATACAATTGCCTAAAGGAATTTGTATAATAAGCAATTCACCCATATTATTCTAGAAAATTTATTAATTTGAAGTAAAAGTGTACTTCAGGATTTAATAATTATCTTTAACTTTTCCCTCAATATTTATGGAAAAGGTTTCCATAAATTTTTATACAAAAATGAATGCACATTACAACATACTGATAGCTACGTTATTGTTTATTCAAATAAAATTCTGAGCGTTTAATTTCAAAGCAGTGAACTTCTAAAATTGATTGTGTTAATTTATTTAAATCTACATTGATTCTCGTGATTCTATTGTTAAACATAATCAATACAATTACTTGAATATATAAATATATAAGTGTTTAAATAATTTTATTATAATATATTAAAATTGTGGTATTATACTATACAATTCTATTCATGAAATAAACATGAATGAAGCAACTAAGTAATAAGAAAATTGATGTCAGCAAGTAATGGTGAAATTTACTAGCAATTTTTAAATTGTATAATGAGCATATGCTATTTCAATTATAAAGAGCATTTGTTATTTTAATTAGATAGACAATTTTGTTGTACCTCTTAATATATTATCCAACTATTTACCATAAGGTGTTATCTAGTCTATCTAGTCTAACTACAGTTAATAAAAAACATTATTCTGATATACAAAGAATAATTAGTTTCATGGCTGACCTTTTCTAAGTCAAACTGCACCACACAGTGAAGAGTTTAAAAGGAGAAAAAAAATTTATAAATCTATAATTTGCTTTTAATAATTTTCATCACATAGTAGACAGTTTTACAAGCAAATATTGTTATAAGACTTTTTAACATGATCTTAAAAATATTAGATTCTTTTTATTTTATTAAAATTCACTTCACATTCAGAGTATAATTGAAATAGATAAAAATTAGTTATTTCAATAAGAAAAATTATTTTATTTTTAGCTTAATATCTTAAACTTTTTATTTTACTTGAACCACAGTCATTAAGTTTACACCTTTTGAAGATATTTTACCTTAAGATAACATATTATATATTGTACCTTAATAGATTTAATAAATTGCAAAATATGTCCTTGATATTCTATAAAATATCCTGATAAATTAGTTTAGTATTTCTTGGTACAATTTGGACTATCATAACGGCAATGAAATATTCTAATAATTTAATACTATGGAATATCTGTCATAAAATAAATCTACTCTTGATATACAGTACAGAAAAAATGGCAAAACTTTATAAATTAATTTTAGTATTTTTTATAGATCTTAATTGTATGTAATA
This sequence comes from Latrodectus geometricus, assembly GCA_026290005.1. Classification (NCBI taxonomy): domain Eukaryota; kingdom Metazoa; phylum Arthropoda; class Arachnida; order Araneae; family Theridiidae; genus Latrodectus; species Latrodectus geometricus. The sequence goes on along the minus strand of JAPDSC010157609.1, from coordinate 5,566 downwards.
TTTTCAAACAAACAAAAGTTTAATAAATCCATATGTGTACAGATTCTTTACATTATTTACGCTTTCATTAACAATAGTTTGGTAGAATTTTTCCAAATATTTTACTCAATATTAAGCATTTTTAACATGAAAATATAATTACATAAAATTATTGACTTTTTAAAACAAATTTATTTAGAAGCAAAGAACAATTTCTATTTCCTACAGTTTGATTAAATAAACAAAGTATCAGGAAAGGAGATGAAATAATTATATGTATTGCGAATATTCTAGCAAATAAAAAAAAAAAAAAGATGCAATTTATTTTTAAAATGTTACACGTCCACCCCAAACATAAATGGAATTTTAATAAAGTGATCTAAAACGAGTTTTTGATTTACAGTTTTCTTGTTTGATGCCAAAGAAAAATTATAAATAAGCCTGATATGAAGAGATTTGTTGATTCCCTATGGAACTGCTACTGAAGATCTACTGAGACATAAAAAATAAATTCCTACAAAATTTTAAATACAAATACATTTAAGGAAACAAACAGAGAGGATTTTGTGAAAAAATGGCAACAGAAAACAGACTAAAATAATGTTGTGACTTTTGTGAGACAGTATAGTTTTACATTTGTTTTTTTCTTTCCGTACACAATGGGAAAACATGTCATTTTAGAGTTGGAAATATTCCAAGTGTTGTTTTGCCGCCGTATTTCCCAGAAGTGTTGTAACACTTCCATATTTATTTTTCTTTTCTAATATAATTCATGTAAATGTCGTTTTATATTAAATGGGGATATTATTCATCTTTTTCTCAGCAAAGAGCATCGATATTTTAAGTATTTTTATATCATATATATATATATATATATATATATATATATATATTATTTCACATGATTTGATTTTTTATTGTCCTTCAGTGATAATAGGTTGTACACAAAAATCCAATTATAGTATGCCCTATTGATTTAAGTAGATTCTTAACCACTACAAGAATTGGAATCCGGATCTGAGCAAAAGAAATTTTGAATTGCAAGCTGAAGGCTAACCATTTGCTTGATATTTGACATTTTTCCCCGAGAGAACAATGAAAATGATAAAATTTCGCCCATTTTAAAATGTTGTTCAAAATAACAAAGATAGTCGTTGGTGGCGAGATTGGTTAGGGTATGGATATTTGAAGATAATGAGTTTGATCAAACTGAACACCCATCGTGTTCCATAAAGATGGCTAGAGTAGGTAAAATTCCGGGCCCTTCTGGGGCCAAGGCATCAAGAACATAAAATGCCACATTATATAAAAGGGCCCTCATTTCCATTAATTGTAGTGCTGAGAAAAGAAAATTCTAAGAGAGTGTTATTGGAAACTACAAGAGAATGATGAAAGCATTTTTCTTTTGACTTTTGCACGTAAAGCAATGATTCTATGACAGAAAAGATGATTTTTTCTTTTTATAAATGCATAGTCCCATGTGGTCCTTCATATTTCAACACATTCTGCAGCCTTCCACGGTCGAAAGAACAAAAGTGCTTTAGAAACTTTTTAAGAAATGGATTTTGTTAAAATATCCGAAAATAAAAAATTTGATCAGTTAATGATTAAATATTATCAATTTCCAATAAGATATTCATGATGATATTCTAAATTTTTTATCACTTAGGCGCAAAATGTTAGAGGTTTTATCTTTAACATATAATTCACAAACTAATATTTGAAAGATGTCTTACAACAAGATTTCATTTGATTTCTCTAAGCAATATATTAAATAGAAATGATTATATCCAAAGTACTTAAATTTCGAAAATAATAAATAATACAAAAATATTTTAACCAAAAATTAGTAATATTTCTATTTCATTAACTTTTAAAAGATTATATATTTATTGTGTTGAAACTCGGAAAAAATTTATTTATTTTTAATTATTTCTGCTAGACTTAACATACAGAATTTACGTTAAAAATGTAACAGCTACATATTTACTTTGACTTTGATAGTAATATTTACATTACAATGTAAAGATATATTCATTTTTAAAAAGTAAGGATATACTGAGTTAGTGAATTCTTGTTGATTATATTTAATTGATATAAAGAGGATTTTTAACGAAGCGAACAATGATTACGACAGTAAATACTGTGACATTCTTTATTAAGAAATAACGCTACAAAAAAGGTCATTTTATCTTCTATAGTTTTTCTTTTTGAAATTACTCGATATGCAGTGATATTTGATGTTGTTTATTTGCAGAGTGGTAATATGATATATTTAAGACTTTTTATAATTAATTGCATTTAGAATCATAATAGCGTACTAAATATGCCGTGAAATTTCTTGAGAAAAAACTAAAGAATCAAGATTTTGCAACTATCGAAGAATCAGAAATATTTTCTTCATACACTGATAGAAAAAAAAATCCGATCACCAAGAAATAATTATTGTAGAATAATGAAATTTCCACAATACATTTATATAGGTAATGTAAGTAATCGATTACAATTTTAAGATCACAGGTTAATTTAAGCCCGAAAAGAGCCATTGCAGAAGTGAAATACAGGTTCATTAATAACCGGTGTAACCACCAGAATTTTGAATGCAAGTATACAAATGTGCATGCATTGAATCATACAGGTGCTGGATGTCCGTTTGTGGGATGGAGTTCCATGCCTGTTGCACTTGGTCGTTCAATACAGGGACGGTTAATGCTGGTTGTGGATGACACTGGAGTTGTCGTCCAATAATGTCCCATGCGTGCTCAATTAGAGACAGATCTGGTGATCTATCAGGCCAAGGCAATATGTCAACACCTTGTAGAGTACGTTGGGTTACAGCAGCAGTATGAGGTTTAGCGATATCCTGTTGGAAAACACCTCCTGAAATGGTACTCAGGAAAGGCAGAACAACAGGTTGAATCACCGGACTGACGTACAAATTTGATGTCAGGGTATGTGGGATAACCACGAGAGTGCTTCTGATGTCATAAGAAATTGCTCCCCAGACCATAACTCCAGGTGTAGTTCAGTATGTCTAGGGCGCAGACAGGATGGCTGCCGCCATTCACCTGGCTTCCTCCTCACCAACACACGGCCATCATTGGCACCAAGGGAGAACCGGCTTTCATCAGAAAACATAACAGATCTCCACTCCGTCCTCCAATGAGCTCTAGCCTGACACCACTGACGTTGCAAACGGCAGTAGTTTGGCGTTAGTGGAATGCACGCTACAGGACGTCTGGCTCGAAGCTGTTCTTAAAGTAACCGTTTGGAAACAGTTCACTTTGTCACTGTGGTGCCAACTGCTGTTCGAATTTCTGCTGCAGACGCAGTATGACTCGCTACGGCCATACACCGAACACGGTGGTCTTCCCTCTCAGTAGTGCCACGTGGCAGCCAGGAACCCGATCTTCTTGAGGCAGTGCTTTCCCTTGGCTACTGCTGCCAACTCTCATACACAATGGATGCATTCCTGCTAAGCCTTTCTGCAATGTCGCGAAAAGAAAATCCACCTTCTCGTAGGCCTATTATACGACCTCGTTCTAACTCAGTGAGCTGTTGATAATGGCTTCGTCGCCTTTTGGAATGCATTGTGGACTATCATCAACTCACTACATCAAATCCCGACGGTAAACAACACTCAAGAACGTTACAGAGCGTATTTAAAGCAAACCTGATTTGCATCTTCCGTGTATAGCTACTAGCGTCACATTGATGCACCGTGCGCAAAATTTGAATCGGCGTCATCTTTCAGATATATGAACACGCCTGCCAAATTTTTTTTATCTAGCACAACTCCTTCTTGGTTTTGGGATTTTTTTTTCCATCAGTGTATATAGGATTCTGCTTTAAATAAGAAATGTTTCAGAGTTTCTTCAGAGAAAAACGAATACGTTGTGTATTTTAAAGATGTGTAAAATACATCTTTAAAATACCCACCTTATTCACGTTTCTCAGCAATTAAATGCATTTCTTAAAAAGATAACTGCTAACTAGAGCTGCGTTAAAGGATCCATTGTTGCAGTACTGCAAATTAAAAGATCATTCACTCTGTTTTTATGAAAATCATCAGCAAAGAAACAAATTCTATCATTTCAGAAAGCTGGACACTTTATTGTTAAATTTTTAAAAAGTGATGAGAAACTATCAAAAAATGAAAGTAAAAAGATATTGGAGTAATCTAAAATTTTGAATGGAAATTATTTTCCAATTCTTAACAAGTCAGAATACGCTAGATTATAATGTAATGAATTATGATTTTGTAAATTAAAATAGAATTTAATAAAATAATTTCTAAATGCAACTTCATTTTTTAGTACTATTATGTTAATCAGAGATCCATTAGTGCATGACGAATAAAGGTTTTAACTTTTGTTTCCGTTTCAAAATCAATAATTTATTTACACTACATATTAATGAATGATAAATCTCATTTTATCACTTAATATTCTTTTAAACCAGGACACATCATGTAGATTATAAATACATCTTAATTTATGACACATTAAAAAGATCATATTTAAAAAATGCAGGATAAATTCCAACTTACATGATACGCAGATATTTCTAGAAAAATAGCGTAGTTCAGTAACTAGTTCATGATGACAACGTATTAATAGTGTAAATTGTCATTCAATCCAATCGGGGAATAATTGCCTATAACAGTAGGTGTAACAGGTCATTCACAGTTAAAGAAACCCATTGCCGAGTCACAAATCAGGGAATATGGTACCTTTATAGATTAACAACCTTCCATCAATAGTACATTTATCAAATCCTCCAGTAACATGATTTAACAGCCACCATTAATATAAAACAAGTAATTTAATTAACAAGTCACAGATCATTCGTTATTATGATGATCATTTTGTATATTAATGTAATTGCCTATTTACCTCTTCACTATTTTATGAAAACTATTTGGAAAAAAGAATATTTTAGCATTTCTTATCATATTTTCATTATTCAAAACTTTGACATGCTATCTTCGAAGGAAATTTTAGGTAATCACATGACTAACAAAACAAACAAATTATTTTAGTAATAACAAATCATCAAGTACGATAGCTTAAAATTTATCACTGATGCAATACAACAAAAGGAAAACTCAACGTACAATTCAAAGATCATTCTATGACAGTTTCATTATGGTAGTAACTTTGCACATAAATATGTGACATCCGCCCTTTAGTAATTTAAGAAAAATATTTGGAAAAAAATATATTGAGACTGCTTTCATTACTTTTTCGCACTTCAAGACTTTGCTATACTTTTTCAGAGAAATTATTATATACTTGCGTTACGTAATTTTGAAAAATTATTATGTACTAAAATGTTTTGCAGTAAATAAAACAGATAAAATTTCTCTCACACAAAGATTATTATTACAAAATTCCACACAAAATATATTATTATAAAACTCTATATTGTTAATAATGGACAACAAATTTTAAAATAATTAATAAAATTTGAAATTTATTTCTGAAAATTTTCCTCAAGATGCGATATTCAAATTCATCGTTTTACTTGATTTCAACTACAATAGCTTTCACACATATTTTTTTCTAATTCTAAAGAATAAAAAAAA
>JAPDSC010157599.1:0-15177 GCA_026290005.1 Latrodectus geometricus | reverse complement strand
TATATATATATATATATATATATATATATATATATATATATATATATTACTCTAAAAACATTAATAATATAAATATAATTACACTAATATTTTAAGAGTAATAATTATAAATATTATGTTACTTTATTATAATGCAACATCTACTTCTATATGTATTTATTACATAACAGATATAATTTGAATACTTTTATATTATGTAAAGTGAGCCCACAATTCCGTTTTTCTAATTACCAAAAAATAATTTACCACCTTTCGGCATTTTTATGTTTTTTTTTTATTCCCTTGATAATAGATAATGAGATTTCTCTTACAAACAAAATCTCTTTTTTTGAGAGCTAAAAAAATATGTCTCCCGTGTTCAATTTATTCCCGCTCCTATCAAACTAGTCTTTTATTTTTTAATGGGAATTCCAAAATTTGGCAGCCTGTTTTGGCATCACTCCGGCATCAGGCGATTATCGATTTTTATTTTGGATAAATGCCCGCGAATTTTTGTCGAATAAGTTTAGAACAGCGTCGAAAATGCTGTTTTATGTTCGAAGGTATAGGCGCATCATGTACACGGGAATCGATTCAATAAACTCCTGCTGCCAGAAAGTTCAGATTAATGATACTGCGGTTATATTTGCTCCTTCGGTAAAATGTTTACCGATAACTTATATGAAATATTTCGACTTTTTCTTTGCGTTATCTTTCAATTTCTAGAGCATATCGCTAAAAATATCCGTAAATCATAATCTTGTATAAATAGAAATTATTTACTTAAATAAAATCATATATGTTTGTCCACTAATGTTTTTTTTATCCTGAATTAAATTAAGAATAACTGCATGGAACGAAATGGAACTTATATAAGTATGATCTTCTTTGACTAACTTGAAACATCAGTTATGTTTCATTTCAAAATTTTGTTTAGAGTTTGCAATTTATTTAAAACACTGATTGAAGTTCCCTCAAAAGGTGCTTTTTCAGGATTTTAGGAACTTAAGCGTTGCTTAATTCCGCTTCAGACTTTTTCTCGCTTCAAGAAAGAAAGAAGTATGTGATTATTTTTCTGGTTTTAAAATTGTCAATTATATGTAACAACTGGAAATAGCAAAATAATATTTACGGCATCAGATCTCTCATTTTAATATTCATATAGTTTTTTTTTTAAATTAACGCTATTTACAATTTTTTTGATTTTTAAAGAAGTTTTATTATTACAGCGAACGTGTTTTCGGCATTTCCTATACTCTCTCAATCAAATATACATTGAAATGCAATCAAATGATGATCGAATTCAATATTTAACAAATTCATAATTAAAAAGAATTTTCAAATGTTTCACACCTCATTCGATTTGTTTTTAAAAATGTTCTTGTAAGTGACTTTTTTTCATGGTGTAAAAAACGTTTTGTACAAAGTATGTAAATAGAAAATTTTTTTTGTACAAAGCATTTAAATAGCATTTTATGCATATTATATTACTAGAAAATTTCCTTAAAAATTAATATATATATCATAATTTTTCTATATCGCAGTGTTTCCGTGAAAACCAAGTAAATTCACAATACGTGAAACCTGGAGGTTTTGGTGTAATTTCTTAAATACACAGTAACGACCAGTTTTGATACACAAATGGAATTAATTTTGTTTGGATGTAAATTTTAATTGCACTGTAGTTAAAATTATTTCTAAAATTTCTTATTATTTGACCCATAGATATAGAATAAACGGTTATGTTAAATTTTATCGAAGTGTGACACATGAGAAAACATTTCAACTGGCTTGTACTATTAACTAACATCGAAACATTTATCGTGAAACTAGTTCATGAGAGAGAGACAAAAAAATTTATTGGGGCAGGAGACAAATAGAATATAAGCTTACATGATCAGTTGAGGAATTTCTTGAAATTTTTTCTCTTTTCACCATTTGTAATTACAGTTATGTCATTCGTATATAACAATCAATAATTACTAAGGAGTTTATTATGTGCCGTATTATATAATAAACGCTTAAAATTCGATAGAACGAATACTAAAGTATATTGTTTTAGTATGGAAAGTATTAAACAAACTATTGTGTAATAACAACGAAAAACGGAAGCCGAAAACCGGAAGTGTTTTAGACGATACTAACACCATCTGTTGTAAACTCCGCATAAATTTCCATCTGCTGCGTATTATATCCAAAAAGAATAAATATCGTCAGCTTTAAACTTTTTTTTTTCGATTTCTTTTTCAATGGATATCAGAGCATTTTTTTTCCTTTAAAGTTTTACCAGCTTCCATTTTTCAAAACTCATGGTAGAAGATAAGTTTACATAGAAATAGTAAACAGAAACCATTTATATCCTTTCCAGTTTTTGAGTAATTCCTTTTCCTTTTGGAAATGGTCTCTTCTTGTGAAAATATTTTACTCTGCTGTCGGAATCCCTGCTTTGAATAGTGAAGATTTATGCATGGAAGGTGCAAGAAAAAGCACTCTTCTTGTTTCTTCGAACTTGTTGCCACGTTTGAGAAATGAACTTTACCTTTTTTCTTCTCGCTGTAATGACATTTGTTATGGAAGAGATGCTTTCTTTTTATTTTGGTTTTAGTTTCAAAATAAGAAAGAGAACCCATAAAAGTTCGAGGGGGCATATATTTTCATGATATATATATATATATATATATATATATATATATATATATATATATGAGAGAGAGAGAGAAATCTCGCAAAATACTTAGTATTTAGGGGATATTGTTATTCTAAATAAAAATTTTATTTAAAATATCAATATCTCCTCTAATATTAGGTTGGGGAAAAAGAAATCCATTATTTTTACGTGAACTTTATGTAACTTCCTTTGCATTCACTTTGTAAAAAGGTTTAAAACAGCTTTCATGTAGATTTTTAGGTCTTGCGCGTTACGACTGCTGAAATGCGGTTAACTTCGATCATTTTTCATATTTTATAGACATTTTTGACGATGCTGTATCCACATGCGAGGTGCATCTCTAACATCAAAAATACCCGAACGGAATCGACGAAACAAAAATTGTACGTAACTGGTTGTTACAGTCTTATATAGGACGATAAACACCTTTCACAATTTAAGCCACCTGGTTAGCATTCTCGCCATTATAAAAGAAAAACTAAAATGTATCGAATTTTCTGTTTGTTGTCTTCTATTTATAAAACCTTGTACTCGTAACTGAATGAATCAAACAAAAAACCGCAAGAGGATATTTTAGTGTCAAATGTCACCTTTCCAACGAGCATAAATCTGAAATTGTTTGATGGATACCTCACGAGATAGCGATCACTACAGACGTCTACCGAAAAATAATGGATTACTTTTTCCCCAAACTAATATATTACATTAGAATATCGCCTAATATATTATAGAGAAAATATTTTGGTAATTGATGTATGATCAGCGATAACAAGAAATAATTAAATTTTGTTTCAATCTATCTGATCATATTTTAAATAAAATTTAATCAACTCTTCATCATTGAGAAATAATTTGGTGGGTGGAATTAATCCCCACCTGGTCTAGTAAAATTAGATCAGATCCATGAAGCCAAAAATGTTCAGAAAGTTCAATAAACAGATGAGGGTCTGCCGCACCCTCTTCACAAGAGAAGCCCAGACATTGCAGAATATGCCGAGGCTAAATACTGTATGATATAAGATATCTAAATATAAGTAAAAAGTTGTCCTTCTCAATCAATTTACTAGTTAAAATGAATTTTTTACTTTAAATATTCATCAACGATAAATTTCATTGAAATTATATCATAAACCTCGTTATCAAAAAAAAAAAAAAAAAAAAAAAAAAAAGTCAGGCCCATTTATTTTTGTTAACCATTATATTTTGCGGTAGTAACATTGAATGGCGTTCCTGAAATCCAAAATACAGAAGCAACACTGTCTATATTCCATCTTGCTTTGGGCTTAGGTTTAAAACATCGGTTATCTTAAAAAATAATCTGTCTTTAACCTAATCTTATTGGATATCTTATATTTCCAATCAAATATAACTTCTCTTTTATTGGTTTAAAACTACTGGCTTAAGAAAAGGGTGGTTCTTATAACGATGTGGCATGGCGCTGTATATTTGTGGCAATCGTTTAAATCCCTTTTATAGCGTGCATTATTTATTGAAATATTTTCTACGAGACTTGCACAAGTCACTTATCATGATTATGGATTTGGTACATATTTTGATTCACAAAAGATCTTTGTTCAAACATTAAAATTTGCATAAAAAATATCACACTTCTACAAATTAGCGGAAAAATTTTAGAAGTTTCCTGCTATATAAAAAATTAAAACATCTGCTATCTTATTACATAGTTTTTTTATTTATTTGTGAGTAGATAAACCAAGGTTTCGGCTAAATGATTTGCACTCTGATCTTCAGTTCAACAGCTCATAAGTTGGAATCCCACTTTTCATTTGAATCTCCGTAAATAGTTCAATGTTTAAATTTTGATCTTATCTGCAAAGAAAGTTTGTGAAGAGCGTTAATCTCAAAGAAATACGTTTTCAAATGTACTAAATAGGTCACCAACAATTAAATTTTTTTTGAAATATTCTTTGTTTTGCTGTTTATGTTAAATTCTTTTTATTTCTGGGAGATATGACATTGAAAATGGCGGCTTTTATGGAAAATATCTAAGTTTCTTTCAAAATCAATATTTTACTTTCCATTTACTATTTTTCTTCCAATAGCTGCCAAGCACGTCAAATTTTCAACCAAGAATTAAAATAATATACTAAATCACTCGATATTTTATTTTTATAAAACTCTTTTTATTTCTTCTCGTAGATGCATTATAAAACATAGCTAATATTTTGTCAAAAACACTAAAACCTAATTAAATATAAAAATTAAATAAATTTCTGAAATATTTAATTTTTTTCTTTATTTCCTGATAGAATTCGTCAAATAAACCATGTATTTTCCGAGGAGCTGTAATTTTTAACACCATGTGGTGCATGCCTATTTTTGGCCGAAACAGATTAATGGCTCACAGCGCTTTGTAAGGCAGTTTAGGTCCACTGCGTAAGTTACTTTCTGGGAGGATTTTTCGTGGATATTGGGCCGTATTCACGTGCCGCAAGAGAGAATACCCGAAAATTTCCAATCACCCACACCAACAAACGTGCACGTAAAAGGCAAAAACGCAACGTCCATCTTTCATTGTTCAGCAGTGGCTGGTATTGAACCTGAGAACTTATGTCCCGAAGAGCTCTGTTCTGCCACTAGGCTATGGTGAGCCCCCCCCCCATTAGAGTAATTTAAATTAAGCAGTAAAATTTCAAATTATTCTATATTTTACAATTTTATGGATTTTTTGTATTTTTCCGTAAATGTAAAATAAATAAAAAATGTTTCCAGTTATTAAATAGATAATTAAATATGATCGTTTATATATATTGTAAGACATATGTGTTATTTTATTGTTTTATCAAGTTATTTTTGTGTATCTGGAAATTTTAAGTTTACCAAATATATTAGGTTGGGGAAAAAGTTATCCATTATTTTTTCGGTAGACGACTGTAGTGATTGATATCTCGTGAGGTATCTATCAAACAATTTCAGATGTATGCTCGTTGGAAAGGTGACATTTGACACTAAAATATTCTCTTGCGGTTTTTTTTTTTTTGATTTATTCTGTTACGAGTACAAGGTTTTAAAAAAAGAAGACAACAAACAGAAAATTCGATACATTTTAGTTTTTCTTTTATAATGGCGAAAATGCTTACCAGGTGGCTAAATTTGTGAAAGGTGTTTATCGTCCTATATATGACTGTAACAACCAGTTACACACAATTTTGGTTTCGTCGATTCCGTTTGGGAATTTGGATGTTAGAGATGCACCTCGCATGTGGATACAGCATCGTCGAGAATGTCTATAAAATATCAAAAATGATCAAACTTGACAGCATGTCAGCAGTCGTAGCTTCGCACAAGACCTAAAAATCTACATGAAAACTGTTTTAAACCTTTTTACAAAGCGAATCGGAAAGAAGTTACAAAAAGTTCACGTAAAAATAATGGATTTCTTTTTCCCCAACCTAATATATATTTCAAAAAAAAAAAAATAAATAAATAAAATACCTCCGAAATAAGTATTATTTTACTGCTTTAATCGAGTTACTTTTATCTCGTATTAAAGGTTCCGAGAATTTCTCAACGATAATTTAAGCTATTCTGGAAATATTCGATCATATTTTTTTAAACTTCTTTTATCACACCGCAGAAGCACAATCCATATGCGTTAACTTTTCCATATAAAAATAATAATGAACGAACTCTTTACGCATAAAACCAAACAACTTACGAAAAAAAAGAGATAGAATGTTAATCGATATCAAAACCGTTGTAAAAAAGTATTCCTTCAAGGAAATTAATCAAGCTGCCTAACAACATTCTTGAGTGAATGGGGTGTAAGAAGAAAATACGACGAATAACATGTAAGAAATAATAAGATAAAAACTCTCCTATTTTCATTAATAATCTTAAATGAGATGACGTAGTCTTTTCTTTGCTTAAGTTTAACTTTTCTTCTGCAGAACACAAAAGGGGGGGGGGGAGTCCTTATCGCGTAAACCATTTGTCAACAAAGCACTTTTACTTTGTTTACCTGCGGCAAGGTCGTACACTCGATACCTGTTACAGCAGTGGAAAGGTGTTGAGGATGGGGGGAATGTTGCGCAATAAAAATGTAACCCTATCATTATGTTTAAAGTTGAGGAATGATGGATTCCTTCATTAGTAGGAGAATTTTGCGGGATCCCTTAGTTGTGGAAAGTCTCGAATTTCAGGGTGAAGTGCATCTATTTCTTTTTTGCACACACCGTCTTATCGTATTTGTAATCTAATCGCGCCTAATGGGTATAAAATGTTTATTTATATAATAAATTATACTTCATTTCCTTTAGCCCTTCTTTGCATGATTTTTTCTTTATTGGTGAAATAAATCAAGTTGATATAATTCATGTTCAAAATTAAAGGAAAATAGTTAAAAAAATCTTAGTATATATTTATAGTATAAATGTAGCAAAAAACAATATGCTAAAAATTTCCATCATCATCCAAAGTTAGATCATTAGCTTAGTACTAAATAGAAATAAAAGAGGAAAATAACAGAAACACGTGTTACAAACCTTTCTTCCACTCATTTTCAATTTTTTAGGAATAGAAACTCTAATATAATAAAACAAAATTATAAACGAAATCATACGTTTATTGCAACTACAACAAACAGCGGAATGAGACAACTTTGAGCTCATTTCACTGATAATGACACTTGTTTATTTTTGATAGCTATGTTTCTTTTTATGCAACGGTAGAAGGTGGTAAACTCGATACCTCATCAAGCTGAATAATACCATGTTAAGAAAGACAATTTTAGCGTTTTTTCTGAATCTAATAATTCTCCATTAAGGAAGAAGTGAGAGGATGTTGTAGTCTCACGTGACCATCTCGTCATTAGACCGTGGTTTATAATTTATAATTATGGATCGGATGGGCAGTAAGAGGCATTGGTTGTCAGAAAATAGGCTGCTGGAAGTTCTTAAATACAAAGCTATATATATATATATATATATATATATATAATTAACTTCTACTACATAACACACACGCTTATAGATACATATAGTATACATACATATTAAAATGAATGAATAAGTCTATTCAGAGAGCTGTAATGCTGTGTATAAAAATCATCAAAAGAGACAGAAAATTTTTCAAAATACAATTAAAATGTTTTATGAATTACGTATCACACACTAACACAGTTAAAATATTATTAAAAAGTTTTTAATAAAAATTGAAAGAAGTTCACTTCTGAAGACGAAAAGTTACTGAGAGATATGAAAAAGCATCCGTGAGAAATTATTAAAATCTAGAATAAAAAAATACATCTTGAGAAAATTTGTTTTTAATCTTATAACATTGCTTAGAGATTAAAAAAAAAGAAAAGAGTTGAATAGTACTAATTATTCTTTACGATATTGTGTGAAAATTTGAGACGAATGCTATCAAATAATATGCGATATTTTACTTTTTTTTTCATGTACTTTAAACAAATTATATTTTAAACAAAAAGCATTTAATATTTTTATTCACTTGCAACTTTAAAAATAAAATTTTAGTAATGGCAGTATGTGTGGTGGGAACTATCTGGGTTATTCAACATTCTCATGGGCAGAAGCTTTAATGTTTCATAATGAGAAGCCTAACGGCCTTAGGCTGTAGTAATAGCTACCGCGTGAACTGAATTCTAGGATTACCTTGCCAGTGATTCTCAACCTAATTTTTTTTTTTTTCTTTTGTCACGGCACATTTTAACGATTGTAAAATTTGAAGAACGCAAAGAAAAATATATGTTTAGAAATTGTTTACTTAACTATAACGCACTGTGTAAAATGGCTTATGAAAATAATTTTGCTTGTTAAATAAAATAATATAATTTGTACTATAAAAACAAAACAGTACGTTTATGAAGGAATTCCTTACACTGTTATAATAAGAATACTTTAAATGAGAAATTTGAGCTGGATGTTTTTTAATTATTGCCTTTATATCGGATTGAACAATATCAATTTCATATCGTCTTCTGCACATTTAACATTTATTCCGTTTTTAAGTTTGTTAATACTGTTAATCCGAATTCACACCTATAAGATGTAGAACATTTTAATTGTAGATTCTGGGAACTCTTGAAATTTCTGCATGTGCGGCAAATATTTCACTTTATGAAAAGTCCCAGTTGTCAAAGATAAAAACAATTTTCAAGTCTAAAAAATAGGGTACTTAATTGTAATAAACAAATTTTGTTTTAAAGTGTACTTTTCTTGATTTAAGCAAACTTCAGTCATGATGAAAAAATACTATAATTTTCACTATATACATTTCTAAAATTTGGAAGCACATTTTAACAATTAAGGGGTACTCAAAAGTGGCGCGTCAAAGTGATTGAGAATCACTGGTCAAGGAGTTCTAAGGGAGTCATGTGATTAACTGCATAACAGAATTCTGCAAAAACTGTTATCAGTTGCTAATGAACCAATAAGAGCTCTCATATTGATCACGTGACCAAAACTGTTATTTTATAACGGTTTCTATAACATGTTTTTTTTTATGGAACATAAAGATGATAACTAGTTATTAGAAAATAACTGGTTTAGCCATCCCCACCAAGGACCCCCATTCGGGTGTCACGAGAGAGGACAACCCCCATAACTCTCAAGCACTCCCGACAGACATGGCTGAGTAGGCAGAAACGGAATGTCCCGATGTTCATTAGTTGCTGAGATCAAACAATATTGGATCAGTTCTGACCACTAAGCCATGTGCAGAAGCTGTTGTTGCGTTCTATACTTAACGCTTTGATATTACCAATGGCTAGAAAAACATAAGCTTAGTATATCTCTCGATATGAAAGTTTCAGAGAAGATTATGAACTAGGATATCATCACTTGAAGGGGCTGCCCAATAGATTTTTAACCGCTGCTATAGGCAGCACAAATAAATCTGGAACGTAACGTAATAAACAAAGAAAATTAAAAAAAAAAATAGCTTTAAAAGGCAAAACGTGTCTTCGAAAAAAAATATACTTTCCTCGAGAAAGACAGCTGTAAAAATGCCGGAAATTTTCTTTAGGTTCATTTAAAAAAAAAAAAAAGTGATGTAAAACACACTTCGGACGACAGTTGACAGAGATCTCGAGTAACGTCTTGACTCTCCAGTTCCCTTCAACAACAGATGTTTTTGACGGAAATGCGATTTTTCCTCCCCTATTCCTGAGAATGAAACGGAGGAGGAGGGACACCTACGAACTCTGCTGACTCATCCCCCTCATAACAGGAGGGAAGGGGGAAGAGCCTTAATTAATAATTTCCGTTCCAGAGGCCTTTGCAACATAAAGATGGCTTTTATTCGAACAGTCTGTTGTGGCCTTCTTGATTCTTTCCACGAAAATGTAGGTCACATTCTCAGACATCCCCCCTCTGAAGATGCTTGAAATCCTTGAATCCCAAAATGATTCACTTTTCACGGACAAGATATTAATGAAGTAGTTATACAATTTTATTTTATTCCGAATTGGAGACTAGTAATGCCTACGTCATCCATTATAATACGGAATAAGTAGTACGCAGAAAAAATCTAACGGAATTTTCTAAGCTTCTATGGATGGGATATTAAATATAATTCTATATTATTTTATTTCCAATAGCAGAATATTAATGTCTGTATCATCCAATAGCTGAGAATGAAAATGCTTTTTATCATAGAAATTATTCTTTATATTTCATTTTATCTAATACACTTTGAAACTAGAAATACTTCGCTCAAACTGACAGATTCTTCTTAATTATTGTTATAGTTTCTGTAATCTTTAATAAGTTATGCATTGTATTAGGTCTCACAGAAAGTCTAGTGACTGGACAACGTTCTTAGATATAAAAGGTTCCTGGTTCAATACCAGACACTACTGAACAGTTAAAGTAAATACAGTGCTACTTTCTAGATGTATGTCTGACGGATTAGATATATGGCACTTTACTTCCAAGTCACTTGATTCTGGGTCATTATCATGAGCATCATCACGAAAGGTATGGTAAAAATACAAAAAATAAATAAATAAATAAATAAAAATAAAATAAATAAATAAATAAAATATTTGGTGACGCTGCAACAATTTTTTCAAAGGTAATTTTCGATATTTCAGTGATAGATTCTAATTTAGAGCTGCTTTTCTTTATAAAGTTTCCTTCCATACATTGAGTGACATATTATACAACCCAACAGGAGCTAGTGATAGAATTGCGTTCCACATCTTAGATTTCGGGCTCATATCTCACAAAATCTTTGAATAATAGGAGATACATTTTGGAGTCCTGTTCTTCAAGCGCATTTGCTAGAGTGGGAGCTTGAGAGATTTCTGAGTTTCTTCCCTTACGCATATGAATGATGGCTACTATCTCTGAAAAATGACAACTCATGGTATTGTCCAAGTGAGTTCCGAAAGTTCTCACCAGTTAGATTGCTCCCTATGTGGTGTCAAAATTCTGAAGTAACCAATGTATCACAAAACGAATGGGGATGTGTACTGTAATTCCTA
This sequence comes from Latrodectus geometricus, assembly GCA_026290005.1. Taxonomy (NCBI): domain Eukaryota; kingdom Metazoa; phylum Arthropoda; class Arachnida; order Araneae; family Theridiidae; genus Latrodectus; species Latrodectus geometricus. Next base: position 4,060 of record JAPDSC010157599.1, on the reverse strand, counting down.
GTGAAATGTACACAATTTTTCAAATTGGCACCATGAATTACAGTATAATACAATGATTTTTGAAATGAATTACTAGATACAATAACGGCACTATTAAATAATGGGAGATAAGGGGTATATTGCATTACTAAAAATAAAATTCTTAAATATTGGTGTGGCTTCTATGAAAATTAATTCCGAAAATAATAACACATAGTAGATTTCTTTTGTCATCTCATAATCTAACTGCCATGCCAATGGATAAATTGCCTTTTGGAAGGACCTTCGCTTATTGATAATAGACTGTATTCCCATTTCGCAACGTGGAAAGCCTCAAAAACTCTCTAGAACCCACCCTTACTGCCATCCTTAGATAAGGCAAAAACTCGGAACAACTTTGATATACCTCCCCCCCAAAAAAAATTACGCGCCAAATCTGGCACTACCTACGGACTTTTTAGGGTTGCTCTTTCTTATTTTGCTGTTGCCAAATTTAGTGTTTTCTTGCATTTTGTACCACTTTTTTAGTTATTTTTTTAACGTTTTTTTATGCATTAATTATTTGTACTTAGCGAGAATCCATCTTGGCGAGAATAAAGGCGCCAAAAACAGATATTTTGGGGTGGTGTGAAAAAAATGTCGCCAAATTTCCGATTTGGCGGGGTATATCAAAGTAGTTCCAAAAATTCAACATCCCCTCCATTATTCACCAACGATAACTGGAATCGAATGCGGAGCTTTTCATTCTGAATAACATCTTACCACAAGGCCTAAAAATCTTTCAAGATTCTTCGGTTTTTAGGGTGTTTACTGTGTTGCGTGTCTAAGTCACTTGTTTATTCTGCACCATCGTATAGCATCACATTTAATATTATACTCATTGAAACGGTTAAAAATTAGTACAAACCTCGAGCTATTCCTAGTCATGTGTTAATTCCTCGAAATCTTACATACATCAGGAAGTGGTGCAGAGATCTCATGTGCCAATCTGGAAGACCTTTCTAACCATCTATGATATTCTGTGTGATCTCTATCAAATTATAATCCTGGCAATTTAGAATATATTGAAATGAGTGTGATTTGAAATTCTAGCCATCTTACTCATGATATATTTTCTTACCTTCAACGTATTCTCTACACCAATGCAGTTGGAAACACGGTAAATATGTAAAAAATACCTAGAAAAATATGTCTGACATTTCTAATCAATATTGTAATTTATGTAATCTCTATCGAAGTTGATAATATGTCATTTTGTATTCATTGCAATGAATAGAATGTATATCCAAATTTAGCAAAAGCTTCCAGGATTTTCTGTTCCTAAATGTTTTATGAGACATGTCGACATCGGTAACCAAATGAGGAGAGACGTGTCTCTCGTTTTCGAAAGATAGCGGGTTCAATATCCTGCTCTGACGAATTTGGTTGGGTTTGTTTGCCAAGAAAATTGGACCAGTTAACTAATTATTAGACCAGAACCCAAGTAAGATTCGAACCCATGAACTGTTGAAGGGTAGCTAGGTACACATCACCCTGCCAAGAGTGTCTATGTATGTCTATAGATGTAAATATTCCACTGAAACTTATCAGCTGGTGTTAAGTGGAGAGTTAGAGAAATGTCTGCCAGTTCCGGTGACGACCTCGTCTCTTAATAGTTGTTCATAATTGTTGACTACTGTGTTTGGTGGTTTTAGTCTGTAGGAAATCTGAAGCGGATCATGATAATCTGACACGCCCTCTCTATCACAGAACAGTTCCAGTACGAGGTAGTTTAGTGAGATAAATCGTCTTTTTTCATGGTCGATAAGCAGAGTGTTCTATAACTGGCCCAGCCTAGTCGTCATATTGTGGAAAATTACGCTAGTTTTCTTTAGTGTAAGGAAGAGGGCGGCAGCTCAGGTGTCAATCACGTCATTTGGCCCTAATTTAAAGTTAAAAGGTAAGGAATCGATGGTACTTAGCATCTTTAGTTGGCAGAAATACGCAGCAAAAAACGTACTGCAATCCAACCTAATCTAATCCTTGTAAACCAAGTTCATAGCATGTTGAGCATACCATACGGCTTAAAATGCATATTGATAGAATGATAAATCATATTCTATTCCTCAAATATATGTTGGAACACATATAATACATAAAAAATATATGATACTTGTATAACAATACCTAAATACTTAAATAGATTTTTAGTTTCTGTTTTTTTCAAAGTTTATAAATAATAATTTACAATCTATTTATAAGAGATTCGAGAAGAAGTTATCTTACATGCAAAGATTTTATCAATTTTTTTTATTTAAATCCAAATTTTTTATTTGATTACTTTTAATTTTAGCTCAGAGCAACTTTAAGCATAAAATGATTGTAATATTAAATTTAATTCTGGGATCGTAATAGTTTGGAGAGACACAGGAATAGCAGGCTCAATACCTGGCTCAAATGGTGATAGTGATTTTGATAAAGTCAACGCACATTAAAATTTCTGTAAAAGCCAGTACTTTCTGAAGTGTTATAGTGTTCATAGTAGCTCTACAACTCAGATGTTGACCTCGTCATTTGAGCATGGTACTAAAGTGCAAGAAACTCACGTAATGTTCAGTGGCAACAATGGTAGAAAACAAGAAGTCAGAAAATAATTCCAGTAAAAAATATTCTTAAGTACATTTTTAATTTGACAAATTTATAATTCTTGCTGCAAAGAAACTATGATTTTAAACAAATGTTAAATTTATCTTAATATACTGTTTTATATGGTTACCTTTCTTATTTATTATTTTTTTATGATGGATATGAAGAGTTCGTGACGTGTGAAATATAAAAGACTAGCTGATATTTGTTATGTCTTTACATCTCACTAGAGCTATATGATCGCTTATTAACTATAACCCGAGAAAAATCTTATAACATATTATGAGGCATTATTGAATAATCTCGATCCACATTCAAATCACGTGGTCATATTATTGGTGTTCTCCATTCTCCCCCCCCCTCTCTAAGCTTCTACATGGCACCAACTTTGATAGAGAGCAAGAAACGAACTGCAAACACAAAAATAAATGCCACAGAAATATTAGAAGACTTATAATGATTTAACTCTTTTTTTACTTCAAAGAATTCCAAAAATAATAAATTCTCAGCTTCGAGTATTTAAGATATGATTAATAAGTTATGATTATTAATAATAAATTCATGTTTTTGAATGAGTCAAATTGAATTTATTATTAATGAATCACGATTATTTCATTAAGAGTAAATTTAGTTTCCCACTGTTCACAATTTATTTTAAATTTAATTTATTGTGAATAAATTACAATTATTCCATTAACAATAAATTTGAACTTTTGAATAATACGCAGTGAATATATTATTAATGTATTACATGTATTTCATTAACAATAAATTCACAATTAGTTTATTATTAATGAATTAGGGTTATTTCATTAACAATAAATTCACCGCTTCGAGTAAAAACAAGAAATTCTTTATTTGTGATTCTGTTCATAATTGCGTAAAAATATCGAATTTCATAAATCGTTTTTCAATAAATGTATATTTATTACTCTATTCACAATGGCAACACCCGATGTCAAATATGTTAAACTAACGCAAACCGAAACCGCACAATTGTCGCTAATTAACTAGGGTATTTTCCGCCTCGTCCATCATTGCTTGCAAAATTTACGATTATCGTTTTCTGTTCGATCTTCACTCATTTTCCCACAATGCATCGGGTGTCCCTGTCGGAATTCCCCTTTTCCCTCTTTTGTATGGTCCTCTCCTTTAATGAGTGAAATTTATGTCCCTCTAACATGTGCACTCGATTCTTGGAATGACTCTTCGAAATTCCTATTCTTAATTGTTAATTAGAAGCCGTAAGAGGGCGTCTGAGGCAACAGTGGGGAAATATTTCAGAATCGGGACGAAGCAGCGGTTGTTTGCAGATTGTTTTCGCCGACGTTTGGCGAGTTTTCAGTGGGTATTCATAAGGCTGTTTGTTGGCTAATGGCAACGTTGAAAGAGGTTTGTTGTTGGCTGCTCTTTGTAAATGTGATCGAAATTATATAATTCCTTCAAAGAGTTTATG
>JAPDSC010157591.1:11926-22348 GCA_026290005.1 Latrodectus geometricus | reverse complement strand
CACTACATTTTCCCACCACAAATACCGTGAGTAATATTTTTCAAATTCAATTTTTATTCCTAAATTACATGTTGAAATAAATCACCATTAAAATAAGGTACTTAAATATTGTCTTGACACCAATTTTCGAAAAACAATTTCGATATTTTTTTTCTATATATTGCCAAATCTTGCGATTTAGAGCCCAATATTACAGTCTAGTGTCGTACTCACATTTAATATCTTTTTATATGTTAGTTTATATTTTATGCTTTAAGCGGATACAGACTTTAAATATATTGATTGATATATATGAATTAATAATTAAAATTTCATACATTCGCTTTAATGAAAATCTAAGCATATTGTTTTGCTGAAAGTGATTAAAATTTTCTTCATTTGGCTACATATTTTTTGGTGAATGTAATCGATGGAATAATAAATTACTAAAAGATAAACGGAATATTGTTATTTTTTAAATCACCCTAAATTAAATATTTAACTTTTTTCACTCGACTATTTAAGTTTGCGTAAGATCGAATGAATGAATACTATGCATATTTTGTCACAGCTTTAGTAGCAAAATTTCATTCACCCTATGTAGCATTCTTTTTCCGTAAAAATGTATCAGTGTCTTAATTCATATTAATTACCTAAAGCAATAAATTTATAAATCAAGGATTTTCAAATTCAAAGCAGTAAAATACAAAATTTCTTAGATAGAATATGGAATTTGCAAATTTAATAGATAGAATAGATTTTCAGGTGAAAATGTGCTTTGGGGTCCCCTGTTTGGCGTGTTTTCAAAAACTCCGATGCCATGGAAAAAATTATACCGCTATTTCAAAGTGAAACTTAATTAGCGACCAATGAAAAGGCTAAAACAAAAGAGTAATTAATGAACATGCTCGAAAAAGCGCTCCAAATTCCCGAGTTGGTGTAGTAGGGAACCTAAAGCGCAATTTAACCAATTAAAGAATTAAACTTTACATGATATGTATGAATATATACATAACACTTATTTTGTAATAAAAGTTATATTTTTTAATGCAGTCAAAACAACGACAAGTTGCCACCATTTGACGACTTCTGCCAAGAGCTGGGGACCAACCAGATGAAAGCCTTCATCAAGATCCAAGACTTCATCTGCCACGACGATTCCAACGACGACCTCTTCAGGAAAGGATGAAGGGTCTTCCTGGAACCCCGCTGCGTCTTTCAGTTTTTCATACTCGGCTTTTTTGTTACTGGTGGAAGATCAGCTAGCAAGTCATAGGAAATATCAGTTCAGGGCACCGCTTTGCCATTAGGAAGCTTGGAGAACGTGCGCGAAAAGAACTTTTGCCCAACAGTGAACTAAATTATGAACTGTTTCTCTCAAAAAACGCTTAGAAATCTCTATTTAAATTTTTTTTAAGATATTTTATTTTGTTGATAATAAAATGTTACGGACTGAAACTTTTGTCTGTTTTATATTTTTGTTGTGGCTCAGATTTATTATACGGCCACTCTTGGCACGATTTCCAAAGTTGGCAATAAATAACATTTTCTGGCAACCCAATCAATTCTGGACAATCACAGATGAGGGATTCCGACCAATGAAAAATGGAATATTCTGTTTATATTTAGACCTCGCCTATCCAGATTGGTGAAGTTGGCGAGATTTTTGGCGGTTTTTTTAAAAAGTTGCCAAGAGTGACCGTACAGTACATTTTTACCTTTTGTTTTTTATGGTTTTTCTAAAGAATATTTTGTTCCATATCTAGTATTTTCTTAAATGTTCATGAGTTAATCATTTGAAGTTAATACCGTGATTGTTATCTGAACTAAATAAAACTCTGTGACTCGACAGCCCATTGAGGGGGCCAAGGCTAACAGTGCCTTTATCTGTTTTCTTGAACTAGGGCTCTAGGGTGATCTTAAGCCTAGTTTAGTGGTCGGCGTAACGCCAAACTGGCAGTGTTTAGTTCCCCAACATGCTTAGTATTCAATTTAATTTACATACTAACTGGACGAAAGGCTGAATTGACAATACCAACTCGAGGATAAAACCTCGGACTGGATTACAAAACGCTACCACTACGCCACCACTCTTCTAATTGTCATGTAAATATATTTAAAATTAAATTATCAAAACTTAGGTTATATCACATGATTGTTGTCGTATGACGTTAAAAATAAATGATTAAAGTTAAGTAAACTTGGCTTTTGCATAGTTTTGATTCAAAATGTTATTTTAATGTCAAATTAAGGATCATTGAAATTTATTGATCCGGATTAAAATCTATTAAAAGATAGAAAAGTATATTATTAAAGAAACATTAAGCCTACATATAAATCGGTTACTATAAAATTTTCCCCTTTGAAAATTCTCAGTCTTTATGTAATTTTTTTAGCATCCAAGTGACAATATAATATCTTGTTATCCCATCTATTATTAAAATCTATCAAATTTTAGGCTTAAAAATATGTGAGCAAACTACTCAATTAATAAATCGTTTCCAATAATTAAAAATATTCGATATTTGCTATAATAGTTTCCTATTATATAAGTCAATAAACTTCACTAACTGAATCGAATAATTAAATGATTTTTCTAACATAAGTTCTGTTTCTGAAGTTGTTAATTTCCTTATTTTCCAAGGGGTCGATATAATAATCTTCTAAATGATTTAATACTTATATCTGAAACTATGGTATTACATATATAGTTTGATATAAAATTCAAAAATGAAACTTACTCCAATAGTAAATTATATTCAATAATTAATATAACAATATAGTATTATGCAGTACAGTAAACTTCAATAATTCAACATAATCTATTCAAATCATTGATTTTGTTTTCAAAGTTTCTCAGCTTGTAAATAATTAATTTTTTTCTTTCATTCCAAAGGAAAATAGAATAATTTATAGATGTATTTAATGTTAAATTTTTCTGAATTTCATTAAATCATGTTTAAAAATTATCATAAAAAGTTGCAAAATTAAATTTAATAAATCGTAAGATTGATGTATATTTATAGCTCAAATATATTAGTAAAGAACACAACTTTTACAAATGTTTTATAAAAGAAACAATTTAAGCTATTGACAAAGCTAATAAAATAGAAAATACAAAATTTGGTTTCAAAATTTTAACGTATAAACACAATGATAACATGAACAAAATAAAGAGCACGGTTCAATTAATTATGTTTTAACAAAAAATTTATAACTCTCCATTAATAGTAAGGAGATGAATATCAGGATGACATTTAAACAGAACAAGGAGAGTGTGTTCTACTCAAATGTCCATTTGGTCTAAAACAGGTAGTCATCCATAAAAATACATAATTGCGTAGTAGTGCCATCTATCGTCATTCATAGTTACTATCTTCATCTACTTTTCTAACAATAATAGTTTAACATTTCTCTTACCCATTTTAATTATTGTAAACAGATGCAACTATCATTCTAAAAATATAAATATTATTAGTGAAAATGTTTCGAATAATGATGTATGTAATGTTTAAGTACGCACAGTATTTAAAATGAATATTTTTTCTGCTTAACTTTATTTGATAGGTTCTTTAATAGGAATCGATTATTATATATATATATATATATATAGAAAAATAATTCTAACAGTTTTTAAAGCTTGAGTTAATAAAAAAATTATTTCTTTATTATACTCAAAAAAATATATTCTTGAAATAAAAATTTTGCAATTATCTCAATATAAAACAACGAAAAATTATTTCTGAGTCTTTTCAAATCGAAACATAAAATGTAACAAGCACGATATTAAGAGAAAAATGCAAGCTAATTTAAAAAAAAATAACTAATCTATTAAAGTAAAAATTAAATAAATATTTTCTTAAAAATACTGGAGAAGAACTCAAATATTTCAATGATATCAGGTAACCAGAAAAGTTCTATCGCTGTCAGATAAGATTAATTGCAAATGCAGATATGCGTTTGAACCAATTAGCATACCTTCAGTATTTTAAAGCAGGTGATATATTAAGATGCTCACGAGAAAGTCTTATATATTTCGTTTTAGTTAGTGAATATAGATTTCAGTTTCCTTTCTTTAGTAATGGCCATAAACAAGGGTGCTTACAGGGCCTAAATTCTGCATGGGCATGGCATTCAAAGATGATGAAGTAACTAAATGTACAATACAAAGATTACATCATAAATTCTGTTCCGGGGATGAATCACTCGAGGAATCACCTCGATCGGGAAGTGCCAACGATCTTAGATGGCGATGATTTGAAAAGTGCTATAGAAGAGGATGCTTCTCCAACACGTGTCAAGAACTTGCACTTACTTTTCCACGTATCAGATAAAACCATCCATGCTCACTTATACAAACAAGTGATGATAAATCCCTCGAAGATGCACTACGATCGGGATACGCCAACGGTCTTAGATGGCGATGATTTGGAGAGTGCTATAAAAAAGGATATTTCTCAAACATACGTCAGAAACCTTTAACTACTTTCCACGGATCAGATAAAATTATTCATGCTCACTTATACAAACTGGAAAAGGTGTAAAAGCTAAGCAAATGACTTCCTCATGAATTTACCAAGAGAAATAAACATCAAATGATCTATCTTTTCGCTAAAGGCGGCTGGGACACGTTTAATCAGTCTTGGTCGCAATGTCCTCCAAGTGAAATGATATTAGTAAATATAATACCTCTGGGGTAAGGCCCATTTGGTAAGACTAGATGCAGGGTGTATGCTGGAGCAACAATAACATTTGACTATTTGATACAAATAATATTTTTTTTTTTTTTTTGAAATTCATATTATTATATCTAAATAACATTTTTATTCAAACTTTTGTCCCATCTCAAATTCTTAAATATATGATTTTATGTATATATCATGTTTCATGTATATAAATGGTGCGTCATTTTAATTACAAAATACCTGCCTGCCCATTGAGATAAGATACATATTATGAATCCCTAATATTTGATCTTCAATCCAATGTTATTTTAATATTAGGTAAACCTGTTTATACTTCTGGGAGTAAGGGTTCTAAATAGGGTTATGCACACAGGGAATTTTTATTTTCCCCATTTTTGTTTCTATAGAACAAAAGTTCTCAATCACTGTGTCGCAGCACTTTTGTGTGACACCTTATTTTTAAAGTGTGCCACCAAATTTTAGAAATGTATATAGTAAAAATTATAAAGTTTTTTTTATTACGAGTAAAGTTTGTTTACATCAAAGAAAAGTACACTGTAAAAGAAAACTAGTTCTTATAGTTAAGCACCCTATTTTTTATAGTTAAAAAACTGTTTTAATTTTCGATCACTATGACCTTTAACAATGTGAAATATTTGCAACGTGTGAAAAAATTTCAAGTGTACCCAGTATCTACAATTCTGTAATACAATTTCTTACATCTAATTTCTGTGAATTTGGATTTTTAGTATTAGTCAACATAAAAACGAAAGAAAGAAGGAGACTGTGTAATGATGAAGACAATATGGGAGTAATATTGTGTGCCATTTTTAAGACCGAAGAAAATAAAATCATCAAAAAACGTCAAGCTAAAATTTCTCATTAAAAGCGTATTTATATAATTAATCTCTTAATAAGCATGCGGTTGCTTTTGTAGTATATATTATACTCTTTTAATTTTTTATATTCAAAATTATTATTTTAAGCTATTTTACATAGTTCACTAAGCCTTATTAAACAATTTCTAAATTTATGTATTCCTTTGTGTGCCGCTAAATTTTGAAATCCTTAAAGGGTGCCGCGACAAAGAAAATGTTGAGAATCTCTCCTATTGGGTTGTTCAGAATGTTATTTCATTTTTTATGAAAATAAAAAACGTATAACGAATAAATATTTTGTTAAATTGCATATTGTCGATTCTAGTCCAATATCTTTTACCATTTTTCTGGTAGTAGCATGATTTTATACTCCTAAAATGGTTGGTTTTCACTATCAAAAAATTGATTCAGGTGGGAAATACGAAATGAAATTCCGAACAACGCAATACTCCACCAGATGGCGCAGAAGACGATTTTCAGTGCTCATTCCGAAAATGAGTTTCAAATTAAGAGTGGAACCTGAAGAAAAAAATTGAATCTGTTTAAAAAAAAAAAAAAAAAATTCAACCCTTTTACTGAAATTCTAATGTGTAGTTTTGAAACAAGATTATACATATTAACATAACTCTTCCTTTACAACCCTGAAAAGTCAATAAAAATTATTTGAATTTATTTTCCTCACGCATTTTATTCTCAACTATATAAATTGTTTTCAAATATTTAATAGCATTTAAAACAGTTTTTAATTTTAATTTAAAAGCATTTCTTATATATTTCCCCTAAAACACAAAACGTGACAGTTCAAAATATTCGAGATTTCGTTAACCAGAGTTTTATTGATCATTTAATTCTCTTGGTGATTTTGAAATTAGAGCTGGAATTTCAGTGCGCGACACCTTGATTTTTATCCTTGAATTTTTTTTTTTTTTTTTTGCTATAGTAACTCTTTCGAATTCTTTTCCTGAAATAGTTTCTGATTCCATGTTCATTAAATGCCCTTGATTAAATATAGATTGATTAATAATGAGAAAAATCTCGTTAAACTACTTCCGCCAACTAAGAGAAAAAAGAATCTCTAGAACTTCTCCGACAACTTGTGGGTTGGACCCAAACTTTAAAGTGTCGTGGTTGATGTTTAATTCTGCAAACCACAGATTAATTTAATTCTGTAAGCCTTAGATCTGGATTAAATTAGTTCTCGATGAGTTAAAATCTTCGGTACTTATAGATGAGAAATTCTGCAAAAGGAAAACCCTTCTAGAAGCATTTAATATATTAGTTTGGGGAAAAAGTAATCCATTATTTTTTCGGTAGACGTCTGTAGTGATCGCTATCTCGTGAGGTATCTATCAAACAATTTCAAATTTATGCTCGTTGGAAAGGTGACATTTGACACTAAAATATCCTCTTGCGGTTTTTTGTTTGGTTCATTCAGTTACGAGTACAAGGTTTTAAAAATGGAAGACAACAAACAGAAAATTCGATACATTTTCGTTTTTCTCTTGTAACGGCGAAAAAGATAGCCGGGTGTCTAAAATTGTGAAAGGCGTTTATCGTCCTACATAAGACTGTAACAACCAGTTACGTACAATTTTTGTTTCGTCGATTCCGTTCGGGTATTTTTGATGTTAGAGATGCACCTCGCATGTGGATACATCATCGTCGAAAATGTCTATAAAATATAAAAATGATCGAAGTTAACCGCATGTCAGCAGTCGTAACCTAAAACTCTACATGAAAGCTGTTTTAAACCTTTTTACAAAGTGAATCCAAAAGAAGTTACATAAAGTTCACGTAAAAATAATGGATTTCTTTTTCCCCAACCTAATATATATTCTGTAGTTGTTAATCTCTAAACTATAATTAAATATAAATTAAATTAATATAAATTAAGTTTTAGCGATTCACAAAAAAGTATTTTGAACAGTTAGATTATTTATTTCTATTAATAAATACATATATTAAATGTCGTATGACACTTTCAGTTTGATATCATCTACCTATATTTTTCTGTAAGAGCAGCTGATATTTTGTTTCTGAAATCGCCTGCTTTCTATACACTTGCCAGAAAAGTCTACGTACAAACGTGCAATAAACATTCTAGAGAAAATAAAAATACATTATATTGTCAATAGTAATTCAATTTTTCTATAAATTATTTCTTTAACAATACCTTAAATATCTAACAATTTCAGATATATCACGCACATTATTTCAAAGTAAAAATAATAATTAAAAATTACACAAAAAGTTATCAGAAAAAATTTGGGTACAGTTACAAATTACATAGATATTTGGAAATTAACCTTCATTTTTTAGCCTCCGTTAGATTATATGAAATGATATAGTGTATGCATTATTTTTTTACTACATATTCGTTTTAACTCTGGTAGCAATACTATAAATAGAATTAAGATAACTATTTTGTTTATATGATACATTATTACTTGCAAACAAATAGACATAAATTGATTTTAAAGAAAAAGAGAGATTGTTCTAGATGAAATGAAAATCACCTTAAAACTAAGGAATGAAGGTAAAACAGTTCGAGCGATTAACAAGTCAGAAGAACTCTTTCTCCTATCCAAAGAGTGATTAATAATTACAAGTCAACGAAATTTGCTATCTCAAACCCTTAGAGTGGCCATCTATCTAAGTGAACTATAAGAAAATATATACATCCTGAAATCTGTACGTTTAAATCCAAAGATTACTATATTTCAAATATTAATTGATATAATAGAAAGGTTTAAAAAAATCTGTTCATGAAGATACTATACAAAAAAATTCTGTATATCGTGGACATGTAGCTCGTAGAAAGCTATATATTTCAATTGTCAATTAGCAAAAATGTTTAAATTTTGCCTGTGAGTTTTAGGGAAAAGTAATATTCTTTGATGAAAGCATGTTTTGCATGGCAACAAATGGATTGGGACGATTAACTTTTATAGACTCCACATTAGATCATGGGGGATATCTAAATATTTTAAAGGAAAATTTCAAGCAGAGAATAATCAAAATAATTGCATCAGTACTTTTGATTGAGATTTGAACCTGATTGATTTTGGTTTTCACAAGACAAATACCAAAACACATTGCCAACAACATAACGTTCTGGCTGTTGTATAATATCAAAACTCAGTTGCTTACTCTTCCACAATCGCCAAACTTAAACCCCTATCGAAAATTTATAGGATTTATCGGAACGCAAGATTCGGCAACATCAAAAAATATGTTGAAAGTAATGGAATATTTCACCTGTGCGGAAACCACCAAGTAGTTTACTCTATGCCTAAAAGATTGGAAGAGGTTCTTAGAAGTTTTCTAACCAGATGTTAAAGTGTAATTAACAATTCATGGAAACTATTTTTTAAAGCTTTTCTTATTTGTACGCAAACTTTTTTCAATTGCTTTTTTGTATAATTTAATTATTATTATTACTTTGAAACAATGTGCGTTATCTTTCTGAAATTGTTGCTAATATTTAATGAACTGTCAAAGAAACACTTTATTGTGATGGAATTAATATTGAATCTCTAGAATGTTTGCTGTCCTCATTTGCACGCAAACAATTTCTGGCAAGCGTATATCGTCTGCTGGAAACATTTTTTTTATTCTTAAGTTGTTTTTAAGAAATTTTTTTTTTTTTGGACATTAAAGTGTTTCCGAGCAATTTTGTTCAAACTTTTAGAAGTCTGGAATAGGATTGTTCTGTTGGAATTTTGTTCGTCCAGGCCTTTTCCTTAAAAAACGATTTTGGCGATGTATTCGCCTCAGTAATTTTTTTTTTTTTTTTTTTTTTTCTTAATTTTTCCTGTTTGAAATTTTTATTTTTTACAAAAATCCCTAAACTGTTTTCCCTATAACCATGATTGTAAATTAAATCTGAATATTGATGTATATGCATATTCATTATTAAATTTGAAAATTTTGTCAGCAGTATCCTATAAAATAGAAGTATAAATAGAAGTCTTATAAGAAGTTAAAATACAAAAGTAATTTCTACATTGTGTCTTCTTTTGAGTCTACGTGAGTAAATCATATTTTTCTCACGTTTGGTAAAGCCTAAGGGATTTATTGTAATTGGGTGCGCCATTGTGCGGTCATGACTTCCCATTTGTTCTAGAGAAAATTTTCCAGATTTTTATTTTTACATATTAAATATATTTCTTGTTAATTATTAAAATATATTTAGGTTAAACTGCTTTGTGATTTTATTCCTGAATTGTTCTAATTTAAAAGATGTTCTAATTTGTTCTGGTTTGTTATGGTTTGACATTATGTGAGAGTTAGGCATTATAAAATACTTTTTTATGGTTAATTGGAATTTTTAAGCATTTCCCTCGCAATATTAAAAAATTTTTGACAACGAGTTTTATCGAGATACAAAGGTGAATATAAAGTATACATATATACACACACACACACACATATATATATATATATATATATATATATATATATATTCGTTTGGGGAAAAAGAAATCCATTATTTTTAATTGAACTTTATGTAACTTCTTTTGGATTTGCTTTGTAAAAAGGTTTAAAACAGCTTTCATGTAGATCTTTAGGTCTTGCGCGTTACGACTGCTGACATGCGGTTAACTTCGATCATTTTTGATATTTTATAGACATTTTCGACGATGCTGTATCGACATGCGAGGTGCATCTCTAACATCAAAAATACCCCAACGGAATCGATGAAACAAAAATTGAACGTAACTGGTTGTTACAGTCTAATATAGGACGATAAACCCCTTTCACAATTTTAGCCACCTGGCTATCTCTTTCGCCGTTACAAGAGCAAAACGAAAATGTATCGAATTTTCAGTTTGTTGTCTTCCATTTTTTAAACCTTGTACTCGTAACTGAATGAATCA
>JAPDSC010157591.1:0-11526 GCA_026290005.1 Latrodectus geometricus | reverse complement strand
AAAATCACTTACATCATTTAAGGAATTTCCTTAGCGGTAAGGTTCTTGGGAAGCAGCATCTAATTTTTAGTATTTGACAGTGTGGTTGATATCAATAAAACTATTTAGCTCCATTTATATTCTTTTACAAACATTAGTTATTCAGTTTTATATTGAAATACTTCACTGAATATGAAACAAAACGACTCCTCAAAACTTTGGTTGACTAATTAAAATATGTTTTAAGTATCAGAAATGCTAGTCAATTACTTGTCCCTGATATTTTGCTAAGTTTCGAACTTTAATTGCTTGAATTTAAAGCGAACTACTGCTTAGTTAAAAAAGTGACTATTCTTGAAGTTGCTAGACAGGTTTCCTTTGATTTATTCTGCAGTGTATAAGTATTATAACCCTTTATATAACGTAAGCTGATTCAAGATTTTTTCTTTCAACTCAAAATGAACTTGGCCTCTCTACGACCGTTTTTACACAAGATGGATACAGATCTCTCGAGGTCTGATTATCTAGATTTCAGCTCAAATTTTGTAGATTTAAATAGTTTCTTCTGCTTTAATGCAATTTAGCCAATTTAAAAAATTTCGGACGCAGTGGCATTAAATTTAGCTAATTACTCAAGAATCATATTTTGACGTAGTGGCCAGTTAGTCTGGGATCTATAGCTCGAAGTGGATTTACAGCCGTACAAACATCCTCTTACGAGGTGGGAATTGAACCCACAAACTTTATTGAACCGCCTGAGTGTAAGCGCTTGCCATTCAGCTGTCTTTCAACCACCCCAGTGATAGAGTACGAATTTTTGAAAATTAAGATTAATTTAAAATTTATAAGATTTAAAGCAAAGTATTAGAGACTGCTCTTCTGTAATACTTTTCCCCTTTTATCACTGTGTATGCTTAAAGGTTTTCCAAAGATTTTCTTTTCCAGAGATACAGAAGTATGATCCGAGTAAAAGTTCTCCAGAAAAGCAATTTTCCACAGATGTTTTAAAAGTATTATTTAGAAAATTTTATTTGTCTCTCAATGACGAATTTTTCGTACAAAAGAGCTATTTAGATCGGGACTTACACTTTAAAGCGGATACCCAAGCACGAATAACATCTCCAAAAGATCATCATCAACTCCCAGCCTCAAAGTGGGATTCGAACCTAAAACTATCGATCCGAAGGCTATAGCGCTAACTATTCAGCTACTTTAAACTTTAAAAAGAGAAGCAAATCTAAGTATACAAATATAATAATCGGAAAAATGCTTGTGTTTTCGATGTATCTTAATTGTTTAATTTCAAAATAATTGAAGTATTCTCATCCGTGGTATATAAAATTTAGTTGAAATGAATTTTATCCATACATATATATACAATATTTTTAAAAATGTCTAGTGATATGAAAGCAATATTTTAAAATTAAATCAAAGTTATTTTCGTTTACATTTTAAAAAATTTGGTAGAAATTCCTTAGCTCACATATGTAATATTTTCAGAAGAGTATCATTTGTGATTATAACCATTAGCTGTAGTAGTATTGTATGTATTATTATTTTACTGTATTGTATGTATTAGCAGTAGTAGGACTATATATAAGGCGTAAGAAACTAACGAAGTGTGTGCCAAATTTGCACGCAGTACAATTCTCTATGAGTCTTTCACATCAATTTACTTAATATTGCAGTATTAATTAGAAAGGTACAGAGACAGAAAATGAAATTAAAATTTTGTCCTTTTTATATAATTATAATGGAGGTGAATACACATATTTTATTTTTTTATATTTCTCATTTTAATGTTAATAATTAAGAGACAGAATTATGATGAATTTTTGATTTTAATTTTTTATATATGTTGAAGGAATTGTTCTATTTTACAAAGTTTATTTTTTATGTAAATAGAAGGTAAACTTAAAGAATACATAGTTGAAATATAGCAAAACACAAGTCTGCATTCTTGACATTTTTTACTTATTCTACATATATTGCAGTTGGAATCGATTTGTTTAAGCATATTTCCATGGTGCGGTATAACAAATCATATTTGTATACATTCTTGGCAACAATCAACTCTAAGTTTACCGACTCCTACATACATAATTTTTCTTTTACAATTTTTCTTTAATAAAGAAGAATAAATTTATATATTATCTTTAATAAAGAAAAATAAATTTTCCATCACATTTTCCGAATCAGAAAATTATTTTTTAAATGTAAGTCCCAAAATGTCAATTTAATTTATTCAACTGAGCGTGATTTACTTCTTGTTATTTCAGCAAATTTTCATGATTCAAAAAGGTTAAAAATGTTGACAAGTAATTTTCTTCATTGTCTTCCGTTCAGTTATATTAGTTTGGGGAAAAAGAAATCCATTTTTTACGTGAAATTTTATGTATGTTTCAGATTCGCTAAGCATAAATCTATTAGGTTGGGGAAAAAGTAATCCATTATTTTTTCGTTAGACGCCTGTAGTGATCGATATCTCGTCAGGTATCTATCAAACAATTTCAGATTTATGCTCGTTGCAAAAGGTGACATTTGACACTAAAATATTCTCTTGCGGTTTTTTGTTTGATTCATTCAGTTACGAGTGTAAGGTTTTAAAAATGGAAGACAACAAACAGAAAATTCGATACATTTTCGTTTTTCTCTTGTAACGGCGAAAAAGATAGCCGGGTGGCTAAAATTGTGAAAGGTGTTTATCGTCCTATATAAGACTGTAACAACCAGTTACGTACAATTTTTGTTTCGTCGATTCCGTTCGGGTATTTTTGATGTTAGAGATGCACCTCGCATGTAAATACAGCATCTTCGAGAATGTCTATAAAAAATAAAAAATTATTGATGTTGACCGCATGTCAGCAGTCGTAGCTTCGCCCAAGACCTAAAAATCTACATGAAAACTATTTTTAAACTTTTTACAAAGCGAATCCGAAAGAAGTTACATAAAGTTCACGTAAAAACAATGGATTTCTTTTTCCCCAAACTAATATTTTTAAGGTTGATCTTTAGGCTCTCAACAATGATAAAACTTCTAACAAGTGATCAGCTTTGATCATTTTTGATATTTTATAGACAATTTCGTCGATGTCCCTCCTTGCAAGGTGCATCTTTAACATCAAAAATATCTGAACTGAATAGACGATACAAAATTGCAAGTAACTGGTTTTTACAGTAACCATTCGCAATTTCAATCCCCCAGCTTGTATATTCACTTCTATCAAAGAAAAATTGTAAAACCTGACGAATTTTATTTTGTTGAACTCCACTTTTTACACTCTTTAACTCATAAATGAATGAACCAGACAAAAATAGAGAAAAAGAATTTTTTAGTGCAAAATGTTATCTTTGAAACGAGCATAAATCTGAAATTGCTTTATTGATAATATAAAGGATTACTTTTGCACAACCTAATATAGTATTTATCCTGATTTTTATTTACTTTGTTAAACACTTTTAATAAGAGTATGACAAGTTTAGTTTTTTTTCCCTCAAAATATACCTATCAAAGCTAAAAATAGATCAAAAAGCCTCGAAAATGTCTTAAAATATCTTACAATCTCCGCCTTAAATGTCATTTTCAAGACGAGAAATACTTATATAAATAAACACTTTTCCTCAAGTTGCGATTCCAAAAACGCGTATCTAGTTGTTTATCAAGGACGAGCTTGTTTACGAATTTGTCCCGAGCTTGAAATGCAACACACAAATGGGGGAAAAAAAAACTCAAATGTCCATTAAGAAATGCTCGTTGAAATCGAAAGTACTTGAGGAAACGGTGCAAGGTGAAGCAGAAAAGTATCTGGGAAATGAGGGAAGAAAACTGTAACAGGAAATAAAGATTTCTACGGAGAAAAAAAAGTAAAAAGAAAATTGCCCATTTATGTGAAGAAAGAAAGCCGTTATGAAACCGGGAAATTAATTTGGATCTTAATAGACACTACATACGAGAACAATGTGATTAAATTGCATAAACATTCAGAGATTAGGGGTTAATAGTTCCATTTGTTTTTGATTTTGTTAAAGGTTTTGAATTGTTTGGTTTCGATACTTTCTTATATTAAAATAACAGGTTTTTTGAGACTCCTGGATCAAAAATAAAACGTTAAGTAGGAGTATGAAGATAAATATCAAATTTTATGTTATTAATTAAATATTTCCTATTAATAATACAATTCTATTATTTATAATGTTAGATTGCGGAAAAAGAAATCCATTCTTTTTTTCGGTTGATGACTGTAGGGTTTGATAATCTCGTTCAGTATCGATCATTTTCTCATTTATGCTCTTTGGAAAGATCAAATTTCTCTCTAAAAAACATTTTGTTGTTGTTTTTTTTTTATTTGGTCTATTAGGTTATAAGATACAAGATGTTAAAAATGGAAAATAACAAAGAGAAAGTGAAATACTTTCATAAATTTTCTTTTATAAAAGTGAAAATATAAGTCAGGCAGTTGAAAATCGGGAATGGTGTTGATGGTATAATAACCAATGACGTGTCATTTTGGTTTCATCGATTCCATTCAGATACATTTGATGTTAAAGATGCATCTCGCCTACTTAGGCCCATTGTCGAAAATATCGATAGAATCACAAAACTATCTGAAATTGACCAGCATGTTAGCAGTTCAGAAACTATAGGCACAAAAGAGTTTGAATTTCACAAAAAAATAAGGGACTTTTTTTTCGAGCCTAATACAATCATAAAGGTATGGAGCTTGAGAAATTTATTTCGAATATCTGATTTTGTTGAATTTTTGACAAAATCATTGATTTTCTGGTCAAGGTCTGCCCACGTCAATATCCCTTTCTTGGCGTAATGTAATATAGAGAAGTCAATACCATGCGATATATCAATTTCGTTTCTTCATTACGGTGCAGAATTACGTTGCATTTAATGATAGTGTTATTTTAATAGTTAATTTACTAATTGTTTCAATGTGTGAGTTACTTAAATCACAAATTTCCCCCGAAAAAAAGTTCTCATGAGATTTAAAAGAATTTAAAAGTGTAGTGTGAACGGTATATAAGAAAAAAATCTTGGAAGCGAAATCTAAGTATATTTAAATACTACGTAATCGAAACAAATCTTAGTTAAATATTATATCAGTCCTAAAATCTATCCTAAGAAACAAATCCTAAGAAAATAATATCTTATGGAAGAAAAGTTTAAGTATATTTAAATATTACTTAATCGAGACTTATCCTCGTGAAATATTATACATTTAAAAAAAAATCTTAAGAAAATATTAATTTGTGGAAGCAAGTCTAAGTATATATAAATATTACTTAATTGAAACTATAATCATACTTTAATATTATACATCTGAAACAAATTTTAAAAAAATATTATCTTGTGGATGCAAAGTCTAAGTATATATAAATATTACTTAATCGAAATTAATCACACTTAAATATTATACCTCTGAAACAAATCTTAAGAAAATATTATCTTGTTGAAGCTAGGTCTAAGTATATATAAATATTACTTAATTGAAACTAATCCCAGTTAAATATTATCTTGTGAAAAACAGTTTAAGTAAATATTACGTTATTGAAACAAATTTTAATTATTTATAATAAATGTATGTATTCTTCTTAATTATATTGATTATTTGTATATGAACTTATCGTTGTAAAAAATCAAATTTATATCACTATGTAATATTAAAGAAGAAATATTCACCAAATAAATTCTAGTTTATAAAGAATAAAATATGTAAATAATTTGTTTCACTTTTTCACATTATTATTTTTATTTTAGTATTTGTTTAAAACATAAATCATTATACTTCGAATTAATGATGTTATAATTTAAATTAATACTAATATATTTGCTAACTATAATAATATTATATATAAATAAAAATATATTTGCATATTGAGCAAATCTGACAAATGTGAATTGTACAAAATAATAACAACAATATTCGTAAAACATATCAAAAGATGGCAGAACGTCCTACAATATGCGTGTTAGAGAAGTGAAAGCGGAGAAGAGTTTAGCACTGATTTCGAAAAATGGAGGGGGGAAAAACACAAAAATAGTGATTACTCAAAAAAAATTTAATTATGAAAATTTCAGTGAAGTTGTCCCAACGTAATAGATACAAAATATGTTGAACAAAAATTACAGACAGTTATTGTGTTTTACACATTGGTCTATTCATCAAGTTAACAAATCAGATGTGGAAAAAAAATTGTATAAAAGAAATATTATACATATCGAATAAATATGTGTGGAATATTCAATTATGATTTCCCATTATCTTTAAATGAATAACCATTGTTTTTGAAAAACAATAGAGAACAAGCCATGGTCTGAAGAAGACGATTGATGTGTCAACAAATCAGTGGTGCAGGAGAAATTGTACATTAAATAACATGTGTGGAATTAATCCCGTTAGCTCCAAATGAAGAACCATTGCTCTTGAAAAATAGTTGTGGACAAGCCATTGTCTCAAAAAGATGATTGAGAGATGGAACTGCATCGATTAAAGCATCTATTTGGCGGAATTCAGGTCTACTGATTGAATTGTCAATTCCATACCCTGAAATTTTAGCAATTTATTATAATGTATAAATCAGCGGAATTTTGTCATTACCGTTACCCGATGGGCACTTGTGAACCAAGTCACGGAGGTATGAATAGCATCGCCCATACCACACCACCACAAACCCGTTTATAAGGCTGGACACATTCATCCATCATTTCAGGAAAGGACAAGAAACACAGAGAGAGAGAAAGTACATTCATGCCCGAGTCAGCATTCGAACCCAGGTCTTCCCCATCCATAGTCAGTTACGCTAACCACTAGACAGGTTGGGCGGCTATTTTTCAAATATTAGGAAATATAATTTAAGCTTGGATATTATGGGAGTGACAATGACGTATTATTCCTCTATAATGATATATTTTAATTTTAAAAGTATATTGCGTTTAATTATTATTAGTATAATAATTCCGTAATTTTACACCGGTTTCTATTTCAGTATATCGAATATTATTATCAACAAAAGCAGTGATTCTAAACCTATTTTGTGTCGGCACACTTTTAGCGATTTCAAAATTGAGTGGCAGGCAAAGAAAAAGATAAGTTCAGAAGTTGTTTACTCACCTATAAGAAAATGTTGTTGTTGTTGTCGTGTGCCAGCCAGGCCCGGCAATATGGGGTGCGCTGCTCCACTTTTCCAACTGAACCATATTTGGTGTGGAGTCCGACTTCCTCAGTACACACATGCCATAGGTACCCGTTTATAGGGTAGGCAACCATTCATACACAAAGAAAGGACTAAAACAAGAAAGAGAGTGAAAGTACATCCATGCCCGAGCCAGGATTCGAAACCAGGTCCCACCCATCTGCAGTGAGGTACGCTAACCACTAGACAGGTTGGGCGGCATAAGAAAATGTGAAAAATTATTATAATTTTGAATGTAAAGCAAAGAATACAATATAAACTACAAAAACAACAGTACGTTTATGAAGGGAATCATAATATTTTAATAATAAGGATACTTTAAATGAGAAATTGTATGCTGTTTTTTGATCATTTCATTTATCAAAATGTCGTCAAAGTGACACACAATGCTACTCTCATATCTTCTACATTTAAAAGTTTCGATCTTTCTTTAGTTTTTATTTTTGTGAATACTGAAAATCCGAATTTACACACAAGATGTAGAAAATTGTCGTTGTAGATGCTGAGAACACTTGAAGTATCTTCACGTTGGGCAAATATTTTACTTTATAAAAGGTCACAGTTATCGAAGATCAAAACAGCTTTTCTTTTCTTATAGAACAGGAGTGGCCAAGACGTCCACCGCGGTCGACTGATAGACCGCGATGACATTTTAGGAAGTGAACGGGACCATCCCGATAATGACCTCGGATATTAACAATTTAATTAATGACTTATGACATAGAATCAATGAATTATTTAAAATAAAAATGTACTACAGTCTATGCTTTAAAACCCAAAACAAACTGTGCAAAGATTTAAAGATTTATGATTAAAGGTTTACGATTTAAGACCTAAAACGGACATAATGAACACGATTAAAACATTAAAAAAATTATAGAAAGGTATGCATCTCAATTAAGAAAACATGAATTAAGAAATTCCAAAAACATTGATGAAGAGTGCATCCGTAATAAAAACCGAGACTTCGAAGATTTCGCTTAATACTTACTTGATTTGTTAGAAGAATTTGAAAAAAAAAATCGTTGACTTAATTAGGTTGAAAAAAATACTCAATTTTATGATATTTCCATTTTATGAAAATGTTAACATTGATGGAATATCTGAAAAAATAGGACATTTAATAGATATCACATCAGTCACGGTCGAGAAAGAAATTATTAAATTAAGATGAGATATATTTCTTAAATCTAGAGCATATTTAGCGATACTGATTTTCTGAAATTCATTTCTGAGGAAACGTTTCCAAATATTTACAAATTGATGTTGTATTTGAAATCATACTTTGGGTTGAAGTATCTTTGCGAATCTGCTTTTACAACCATGAACAAAAAACAAACATTGGTCGCATTTAACAGATGAATATTTAATTTCGTGTTTATGCATTGCAATAAGCTCGTAACCGCCACAGTTACATAAACTTGTCGTAGATATACAGTGCCAAATTTCAACTAAACGAAGTGAATAGGATGGTCATTTTTTGATTTATGAATACTTTGATTATTTCGTTAGTAAATTTTTATTTTGTAAATATAATTACGTTAATTTAGCTCTGCCATTGGTAGACTGCCTTCGATTTTTTAAATGTGGAGTTTTACGTTTTACGCCAGCAGACCTTTCTGTACTTAGCTCGAGATGAGCTTTACCAGTTTAGGTAGAGGTTGCTGGATAATTTATTTTATAGTTTTCATAGAAATACAACTAGGGGCTGTTAAGCCCTTCTAAACGAAGAATAAACAAAAAGTAAAGTAAGTAAAAGAAATATTTACATGAACTATAAAGGTTAAAAGTAACAGGTGCTCCATTAAGGGCATAGAAAGTCACAGTTTACTAGATGCATGGAAAAGTCTTTTGCCTGATTTTCTGACCATTTCTTTAATTAGTTAAAGTCGATTTCTTTTGTTTGGTAAGGTTCTTTCTGCCTTCTAAGTTTCTTCTGTTTTCATCCAAGTAAAAAGTTGCTCATGATCAATTAGGAAGTCCATTAGATTATTGAGCTTTTGTCTGGAATGTCGATTTTCCAAAACTTTCTTTTTCCAAAGTGTTTCCCATTGAGCTGTTGGAGCTGCCAAATGCCAAGATATTGTAAATGGACATGCTGTCAAGTAGTGAAGTGGACTTCCCTCTTCCCCACAAGTGCAGTAATGGGTTGCAGCTATATTAAATCGTTTAAAATAAGTAGGGAATGGACCATGGCCAGTGAGGAAAAGAATCTCATTTCTGGACCAATACCGGGGATGCATAGAAACAGAAGGTTCTAAACCAAAGATGGAACGGCCTGTATTACCATTAATCCATTCTTTCTGCCAGTTCTTCATTACACAGTTTCTGAGGATGGATTTTATTGAGCATCGCGGAAGAGGTAAAATTGTTTTTTGGTCATCTGACATGGCAGCATTTTTAGCGTCTTGGTCGGCTTTTTCGTTACCCGCAGTTCCCACATGGGCTTTGAACCAACTGATAGTGATGTGAGGAAAAGTGATAAGGTCATTCTGGATGGATCGCAATATAGGGCTTCTACTGGTAGGGTTCAAAATAGACTTAATACACGCTTGGCTGTCAGACCAAATAGTGACTGGAGATTGATGTTGCTTACTTTTATTAACGGCCTCTCTTAAAGCTAGAATTGAAATACTGAATTTTCACCTCTGAGCTTGGCCTGCCAGACTGTTGTATAACCGTCCTTACCGAATGAGACTACGGCAGCTCCAACGTGATTTCCTGTTTTTGATCCGTCAGTGAAGATATTGATCTTGCCATCTTCAAAGGTTGGAACATTAGTTTTCTCATCAATCGAGATCTGTGGTTCTAGATGAAAAATGCCTGGATGTATTGAATCTGCTTTAATTTCAACTTCAATGTCTGATGATTGTGGGAGAGGAGGATCAAGGGAGGGAATTTGGTAACGTGTAAGGCGAATAAATTTTGCTTCTGCTTCTTTTTAAATGTGGAGTAGACCTCGCAACCCAAAAGGTTTAGCCACCTCTGTTATAGAGTATATAGTCACCAAGTTGTTGTTGTTGGGTTGGGTTTTATGGCGCAAAGTCCAATAAGGACAAGCTGCGCCAATATATAGTCACCAAGAGATTTGAGTCCAGGTTTGCTTTTTCGTTGGACTCCAGTTCAAAGCATATCATATACTAGGTCTCTTAGCAAATATGTTAAGTGAGGAAGAACATAAAATGAGTTTTATTCTCTATAACACAAGGGCCAGTAAGAATTCTTTTACAGGTTACTCCTTACATATTTTATTTAATTACTATGCATATTCTCATATTATATTTACTAGTATTATTATTAGAATTTAGTCATTAAATAAAACTAGTTAATTTAGCTTTTATAAGAATTTAGTTTTTTTAAATATTAATCTCTGGAAATATATTTTAAAATTATCGATAAAATCATGTGTAAATCATACATCAAATCTGTCACGAAATTGAAATTCCCACACAAATTGGCGAGATTATTTAGTTTTAAGTAAGCATTAATTTTTCTGTATGTCAGTTTGAAGTTTGCAGTTTGTATTGTATAGTTAATAATTCTTGTTCTACAGATGTATTGAACAATTAAACATTTCATAACTTTTCTTATGCATTTTTTAAGGAAATCAACAACATTAAAACTACTTTTTTCACATTTATAATAATTTAGAAAAATTTTTTGATTTAATAATTTTAAGTTTATTATTTAGACCAAACAATTAGAAAGTAAATGTTTTAAGGTGAAACAAAAATCTTATTTTTTCCAAATTTAATGTGTCAAGTAACTATTTTCATATCCTTTTTAATATATATACTTTAATTGGGATAAAGTATATATACAACCTAACAGGTAAATAGGATAAATATATACATACAACCTTACAAATATCTGCAAACATAACTTGATATATTAGGTTTTCAGATACTCGTTTGGTTGTATATATACGTAAATGTAACAAATTTGTCAAAAGGCAGAGTAAGTTAATGTTAAAAATAAACAATCGAATACTAGAAGAAAGAAACAAACTGCATTAATTTGCATGAGTGTAAATACCAAATTATGGAAGATATGTAAAAGATCAACTGTCACGATTCTCATTTACTGTCAGTGCTGATTTATTGGACAAATAATTACCATGTTGTTGTTAGTTTTTTTTTTTTTTTTTGCGACATCAAAAGTACCTCCTTCCCATTTATTCCTCGCTATAACCGTATCGGGTTAACTTGCAAAACAAATGCAAATTGTATGTTTTTTTTTTTTTTTAACTATATGCAAAGCATTGTTTAGAATTAAATTGCTATCTGTTCTGCAACTTTGTAACTACGTTCTTTCCAATACTCTCATATATATATATATATATAT
>JAPDSC010157589.1:24957-42649 GCA_026290005.1 Latrodectus geometricus | reverse complement strand
TTTTTTTTTTTTAGAATGTGAATTTTCTTTAGTTCTGAAATTGTGTAATTCAATATGCAGCAGATGTGGCATTAATTAAAAGAAAAAAATACACCTGAAACAAACAATATTTCTTTCTATAAGCTTTCTAATCTTCATATATTTACCTTTTTTTCTCTCTATTGTTTTGTTTCCTTTTGATGGAAGATACTTTAGTTTACGAAAATATAATGGATTTTATATAAATGGGTCAGGGATTAGAAAACATAATTTTCAGATTTAATAAAATATAGTAAAAAAAGTTCATCATCTTTTTTAATGCTTTAACAAATTTTTAACAATTTATCAAATTTCTATCAGTCAAGACATTATTTTACATTTCTTATCACTATCGCTTGATAATGAGTGAATTATCTCTATGTGAAATGAATTTTATGAGTTAGTAGTGAGTAAATAAATACTGGGTGCTGTAGAGTACAAAACATTGAACGGCAATATCTGTCTGATGTGATCTCTTTATAAACAAATTTTCGCAGTAAATCTCTATCATAGTTAAGGAATACTTAACTATTCATAATGATGCATATATTCTATGCATGATAATGCATAGAACTGTACAAGTATTCCTTAACTATTCTATGCATTATCACTTATTGACGTATACTTTCGGTTAAATCGGATCACATTTTTAATATTAAACTGAAAAACAAAATTTAATTAAAAAATCTAAATAATTCGAATAAAATCTAAATTCGAAAGAGAGCATTCAAAACACGGTTCAGGAAAGTAAATAATATCATATATTACAACAAAAAAATTTTAATAAACACAAAAAGTACACACGAAAAACAATTTACATAAATTCAAAACATTCAATTAAATTTTCGAGAAATCTTAAGAAACTCATAGTTCTATCGAAAGAGAGGAATACTTCTCTTCATCAAATCAAAATCTAAAGTGTTAAAAATCATACAAGTAGTTGGCGCCATCTATTAAAACTTTTTCTTCAACACCATAGCTTAATACAAAAATATTTAATGGTTGTAAAATTAAATAAGAGAATAAGTAAATGAAATAATAGTATCTCATGGTTTAAAAAGTATGTAGCTACATAAATATTTATAAAGTAGTTAAGTATTCCTTATACTATTTTTTATATTCACCACTACTGGCCATTAAAATTGCTACACCAGAAAGAAATGTAGATAACAAAATGATATTTATTGGACAAATATATTATACTAGAAATAACAAGTGATTAAATTTTCAAAAATTTGGCTGGATAGATCCTGAGAAATCAATACCCAGAACAACCACCTCTGGCAGTAATAACAGCATTTATACGCCTGGGCATTGAGTCAAACAGAGATTAGATTGCATGTACAGGTACAGATGCCCATGCAGCTTCAACACGATGCCACAGTTCATCAACCGTAGTGACTGGCGTTTGGTGACGAGCCAGTCGCTCGGCAACCATTGACTAGACGTTTTCTATTGGTGAAAGATCTGGAGAACGTGCTGGCCAGGGCAACAGCCGAACATGTTCCGTATCAAGGCTGGTCCGTACAATACCGGCAACATGCGGTCGGGCATTATCCTGCTGAAACGTAGGGTTTCGCAGGGCTCGAATAAAGGGTAGAGCCACGGGTCGTAACACACCAGAAATGTAACGTGCACTGTTCAAAGCACCGTCAATTCGAACAAGAAGTGACCGAGACGTGTATCCAATGGCACCCCATACCATCAAGCCAGGTGATGGGCCAGTATGACGATGACGAATGCACGCTGCCAGTGTGCGTTCACCACGATGGCGCCAAACAAGGATGCGACCATCATGATGCTGTACACAGAACCTGGATTCATCTGAAAAGATGACGTCTCGCCATTCGTGGGCCCAGGTTCGTCGTTGATCACACCCCTGAAGGTGCTCTTGTCTTTAAAGCTGCGTCAAGGGAAGCCGCAGCCATGGTCTCCGAGCTGAGAGTCCATGCTGCTGCAAACGTCGTCGAACTGTTTGTGCAGACACTTGTTGTCTTCCAAACGACCCCGTTTCTTGACTGACGGCACGTGACGTGGTTGCACGATGCATTACAGCCATGCGGATAATATGCCTGTCTTCTCGGGTGCTAGTGATAGGTGGCCGTTGAGATCCCGCAAGGCGTTCCGTATTACCGTCCTGAACCCATCGATTCCATATTCTGCTAACAGTCATTGGATCTCGACCGACGCGAGCAGCAATACTGCGATAAGATAAACCGAAATCCCGGTACGCTACAATTTGACCTTTATCAAAGTCAGAAACGTGCTAGTACGCATTTCTCCTTCTTACACGAAGCATCACAACAACTTTTTACCAGGCAACAACGTTCAAATGCAATTTGTGTATGAGGAACCGGCTGAACAATTTCCTCATTTAAACACAATGTAGGTGTCGCTAATGGCGCCTGCTTTGTCTGAATGCGCTGAAAAGCTAATCATTTGCATATCACAGCAGCTTCTTCCTTTCGTATAAATTTCACGTCTGTAGCATGTCGCCTTCTTGGTGTAGCAATTTTAATGGCCAGTAGTGTATAATGCTTTAGAAAACTCTTTTCGTCAATAATCAATTGAAGAATATTTCTTTGATTTTACCATAACTGAGCTAATGTATCAAAATTATATTTGTTGTTTAAAATAAATCAAGTTACTAAAAGAATCATTGTCAAAGAAAGTTATTATGGAACCCAAAATAAATTTCCACTTTCTACAAAAAATTTGTTCTAAAACGAAGAAATGTTTTTGAAGGCCTGTAATTAAAGTAAATTTGGTATTTGCAATGGTGTTTTGTATTTAAAAAACTAATGAGGTATTGATATTAAAAAATATATTTCTATAAAAATATTAATTAAATTTATAGAGTTCTAAGAAGAAGAATAAATTATGAGGTATAATTAATTTAACATAGAACATTTGTTACTGAATACAGTTTCATATTGTTAGAAATAATATATAAGTTCGAAAGAATATTCTTCTGCAAAACATTAATTTATATCAACGTCAAATACGTCTAGTTAACTTTAAAATATCATAGGCTCTCAATCATACCCAATAACATTTTATCATAATATTGGATGTTTCTTGTTGCTTTATCTGTCATTTCCAATATTATTTTGTTATATTAATTTTAATTACAATCAATTTATTACGCTTGAAGTAAAATGAACTTCGAAACATCATAGGGATTTTTTTTTTCCTTTTGTTGAAAAGAAACATTCCAAAGAAAAACAAAATATTTTCTTTCACTTACAATAATATTCGAATAAAAGCAAAAACAAATAGTAACAGAGAAGGTATAATGATCTCAGAAACTGCTTACGTTTGAAGACAGAAAGATATACACCAGGATAAGAGAATCTATAAATTAAACAGTTTCGAACTTTGTATGTTACATTTTTTGAAAATCAATTCTCATACTTTTTTCCACTCTTGATGGAAATGAAAACTGAATTATAAGAGAAGAAATTAATCTTTTTAAACTTTTCTGTTCGAATTAACTATATTTATTTTTAATCTTAAACAAATATATATTTCAGTTGAAGAGTACTTTTTACTTTAATTCTTAAAAATCAATAATTGATGTCTCAATTCTTTCTGCAAGCGATATTTAAATTATTATTTTCTAACTCATAATTCTTGAAATGGTATTTGGTAACACTATATTATATTATTATTGCTGTTATTCTTTTACTTAATTAAAATTGACGACATTAGTGTGACGTCATATCCACAACTGTTTCCAAACAAATACAATGTAAACATTTGTTTAATATTGTATTTAAGAGTGCCTTCTTGACAAACTTGGAGATTTTTGTTTGGCTAACGATTTTATTGGTGATTTTTGTTGGCACAGAACAATAAATTGTTCGGTTGCAACCAGAATACGATTGGATTTTGCCCAGCTTGGTGATTAACTGTGACTACAATTTGGCGAGAATCAAAGGTTAAGCAAACAAAAGTTTAAAAGTTTTAGCAAACACGTTATCCTTAAATAATGAATATCAATTTCAAAAATAATAATTTAAAAATCTATCACCGAAGTCTATGGCAGTTTCAATGATAAATGGCGCTTAACAGCAAATGTTTGGAAACAGTTGCTGGATATGACGTCCCAACTAATGTCTTCTATAGTACTTAAGTATTAGCGTCAACCCAATTTTGTTCCAAAATTTAAGTAGGTAATTAAATTGTAACCTATAGTTAGAAAAAAAATTTTAACTATAAAAAAACTTACTTATAATTACATAAAGAAAATTTTCTAACTATAGAAAAAATTTTTTGAAAATTGTTCGGCTTAAAAAGTTGCCGTAATGCTAATACGTAAATACCATAGAAACGAGCGATTGTTATTGTTTGTGTTCAAAATAAATTTTGAATAATTCTATGTTAAGTTGTTATGGTGCTTTTTTAATCTTATATAATTACATAGTTTCTTTTAATTTCTGTTTGTAATATAAAAAAAGAATTTATTCTAATAGTCACATAATGCACATTTAAACTAATCTTACATAATGATTATTATTTCTTTTTTTATTCCTTTTCATTGTGTATAACATTATTTTATTGAAAAATACTTATTAATGATAAATTGGTAAAAGTGTATTGTGATCTCCTTGACGGTTGTTTTCTCGGCAAGCAGAGGAAACGTGGGCTTTCCAAAAACATCCGGTGAATCTAATGGCTAAAAGAAGTGGTCTTCGAAATCTTTTCTCTTTCCTATTTGGCAACTTCTTTTCCGGCTTGATGGATAGACCATTATGATGTCCTTAACCAAAGAATTCCTTTTTGTTTACCTTACATAAACGAAAATATCTGATGTAAAATTTACAATTTTGTGTTTTTATAAATCTTTTTTTATAAAAATCTAAAGATTTATTTTAAGATTTTATATCTATATACTATACATGATATACTAAAGACCTAATCATAAATACATATTTATTTTAAGCCATCAAAATAAATTATCTGGTTTAAATAAATAAAAATTTCGATTTTTGCTTCATGAAAAATATTAAATTAGTAGAACAATACATGAAGGAATAAAAAACATATTTTGACCAAAAAATAATAAAAAATTAAAGCGTCAGAAATTAACAATAAACTAACAGATAAGTAAGCCAACTAATAAATACTAAATATTATTTTAAAAAAAAAAAAAAAAAAAAAAAAAAAAAAAAAAAAACCATTTAAATCGTCCTTGCCGATTTAAACTAAGCATAAACTGGATGTTATGATTTATTTATTGCTTGCATAAACAAAATTAGTCATTAATATTTAATGTGCTTTACATACTTCATGAAATAAAATTATCTTTACTTAATGATTAATAAGTACTTATTTTTAATAGCGGTATCAAAAGAGATAAATCTCCAATAATATATAAAATGATCAATCCCACTAAGATATTGGTCAACATTTTCTTTCCTACTGCTCACTGAAGAGCTAATCCCACTGATAAATTTGCTTGTTTTTGATGGGTGGACAAAATTGTATATTCAACATTATTGGTGAAAGCGATTATTTGTTTAACTCACTGACTAAAATAAAGTGACGTACACATGATCTCGACTGTAACGAAAGAAACAACAACTTTATGGTTAAATAATGATAATAACATTTTATTTACATTTTATAAACTCAAAAATTATCACTTATTGACAAAACTTTCTTTCTGCAGTGACAGCAACCAAAACAAGACAACAAAATAAACTGGACATAAGCAACATACTTTGGATCACTGTCTCTAAATACCCATGATGGAAATGTTTCATTGCAATGTAACAAGCTTTGGCTTCTCATTGATTAGCGTTATAGTGAATTAAAATAAATTCTTTTATATTGGTGTAACTGAATTTTATTTTGCAATATTGTATTAGTTGTAAATTAAGACATATTTGAATACAATTAAACTAAAATCATTAAATAAAAGTAATTTCAAATTAATACAATCAGCGTCCCCTCTCAGTGGATTTCGATAAAAAATTGGCAAACATTGACCCTTCCGAGGAAATAAAAATTTTGAAAGCACTGCTCTAGTGCATTTCAGTGCTTATACTTTTTCAAAGATGTGAAGGTTAGTCTCATTACGTACGTTCACATTTCAAACAGAACTTTATTATCTCCAAGGATGTCCCAAGGTCATGAAAAAGGGGACATATTTGTTTTGTCACTCTAGATGTGTGTATTTCCAAAATAATTCATCAGATTTTAAGTTGGTTCCTTCAAGAACAAAACTATTTTCTGATTCCTTCAACATCATCAGAAGAGTGAGTGTTAACATCATTGCATGTATGTGTAACCGGGGGAGGTCGTGGTGTCCTAGTTGATTAGAGCGTCGTTTTCATAATCGGAAGATAGTCAATTCTAATCCAAGTTTATATGAAGATCCATCGTTTAGCTAAAGGCGGGGGAGACACGTTAAATAGGTCATAGTCACAAAGTCCTCCAAGTGAAATGATACCTCTGGGGGGGGGCAGGTCAATTATTAGGGGTTCTTCTGCTTGATCCTTGCTTCTAAATTAAGAAAACTCGACCTGGTTGCTTATATTAACTAGTAGAGCTCAACATAAGGCTAGGTACAAGGAAAGTATGCTGATGTTACAACAGCATTGTGTGTCACAGTAGCTGTCAATTACTTTTGAACAACCTCCTTGTTAAAGTTGAATATCATGCCACTTTCCCAATAGCATCTTGCATCCTGTGTTCACTTTCATTGTTTTCTGCTAAACGGTTAAAAATTGTCTAACATCTGCTCCTGTCTTGTAAAATACTTTCAGGTTCATAAAAAAGTGCTGTGAGTAATCCTGAGTTCTTAGGTTATTTTTAATAGAAATCGAAATTCATGTAGCTTCTTATTGATGTTACCATGGATAAATCTGTTCAGTTGGCTTACACTCTGGATTTCCTATTTGACAGTTTGATTAGTGTAGCATATGCGCGCACGGCGGGTACACTAAGCAAATTGCCTTTTATTTTATATACTCTTCGTGCACATGATCAACTGTAATAGACCAATAATTTGCCTCCAGATTGATCTTTTAGTTTGTTCTAATTTTATGTTGATTTTTGAACTTACATTTTAATATTTGCACATCAGCATACAGCAATTAAGGCATTTCAAACATGCATTCTAAAAGTTATTAGAGAAAGTATATATTATTTGCTTAAAAGATATAATAGATTTATACATATACAAATTTACAATAATGCAAAAAAAAAACCATAAGGGAAAATTGAAATATAAAATTGTTTTCAGTTTTTTTTTTTTTTTTTTTTTTTTTTTTTTTTTTTTTTTTTTTTAAGTAAAAAAAACTGCATAAAAATTATATACTTAAGAAATTTTACACAAAACAAATGTATTTATCTACAAATTTTTAATTAAGAGTTTCATTTGAAATATTAAAAATATTGCTATCAGTAAAGTTTTGAATCAAACGTTAACGCATTTCCTCTATAAGAATTCGAAAGAACAGAATTAAAAAGTTATTAATGATAGATTTTAAATTTTAAGCAATTTTCGAGAATCCCGAGATTTAGTGTTACATGGATTCTTTTGTAAAAATTTCCACTTGAAATTTTTCAAATAAAATTTTATACAGGAGTAAGATTTTTGAAATAACACGAGAAAATTTCAACATAATTAACAGAGAAAAGCCTCCGACCAAGAAAGTTTTTGTAAATGATAAAATAAAATAGTTCCATATTATAAAATATTCTTGATTATAAATAAACAATAAATTTTATTATTACCTCTCCCTTAAATATATTTTAATTCAGACACAAAATGCTTTCACATTGTTGAGTGGAAATAAATAATTTTATTTTAATCATACCGAAAGTATAAACTTTTTCCATTTAATAATTCTAGCTTTGTTACGGCTTACAAAAATTATAAAATCAAAGAAAGCATAAAAATGTATTATAGAAAATAAAAATACTTGGTTAATTTTTATTAAGCTACAAAATCATATAATTTATTTCAATATTGGAGAATTCCTAAGAAACTCGAAAAATTTATTGGAATTGAATTTCTTCCGACACAGTCACAGTGAAGCAATTTTTTTTCAATTACGAAGAAAGTATTTTTCTCTTACATAAAAACACTTAGGTTTCTAATCACATGAAAAAATATGTCATCTGTGTAACTTCTAATATTCGTAAAGTATCAATTCATTTCATTTCGAAGAATATATTTTTTTCTTTCCTACGATATCATTTGTCGATGTCAATTCTCGCTTGGCAACGGAATCGAGTAGTACCAGACGCGGAAGTTTGAAAAACACTCTCTTGTAAAACTATTCCTTTTTTTTTTTTTTTTTTTTCGGAACTAAGGACACGCGACCGATGTTGTTTTTATTTTTTTATTATACATGGAGACCAGATTAAGTTTCTAAATTTGTTACCATGGTGAATGTAATATTTTCTCTCTTCACTTTTTTTATTTTTCACTTTTACAGAAATCCAAGAATATTTCTACTAAAAATAATTTTTTTCAATAAAAGGGGGAAATTTTTAACAAAAAATTAAGAAATCCATAAAACATTTCTTAGTTTTTATTTATCATCCGTAAGTTTCTTGGAAATATCTTTTACACTAAAATTTTTCTTGTGTAAAAGAAGTAATAAGTTTTGATGCAACTAGTTATATTTTTTTCTCGACATGTTTATCTTGGAGATAAAAAATTTCTAACTTATAAATTTTATAAAATTTATTTAAATTTATAAGACATTCCCTATATGTGTCTTATAAATTTAAATAAATTTTAAAGAATTATAAAAATGGTATAAAAGTGTGGTTTGTGCCGATAGATTGACAAAGTTGGATTTTATTATGAGTGGTTGGATTATCAAAGTTGAAATATGGTAATTATATATTTTTTGTAAGTGATATACTAGTTTTAGTGATAGTTTTAATTATGAAAGAACTCTAGCTGCATGGAGTCTTCGAGTGAATATTATTAAGTGTTAGCTCGAAATAGGTGAGAGCATTTTATATATACACTACTGGCCATTAAAATTGCTACACCAGGAAGAAATGCAGATAACAAAATGATATTTATTGAACAAATATATTATACTAGAAATAACAAGTGATTCAATTTTCAAAAAATTTGGCTGGATAGATCCTGAGAAATCAGTACCCAGAACAACCACCTCTGGCAGTAATAACAGCAGTTATACGCCTGGGCATTGAGTCAAACAGAGATTGGATTGCATGTACAGGTACAGATGCCCATGCAGCTTCAACACGATGCCACAGTTCATCAACCGTAGTGACTGGCGTTTGGTGACGAGCCAATCGCTCGGCAACCATTGACCAGACGTTTTCTATTGGTGAAAGATCTGGAGAACGTGCTGGCTAGGGCAACAGCCGAACATGTTCCGTATCAAGGAAGGTCCATACAATACCGGCAACATGCGGTCGGGCATTTTCCTGCTGAAACGCAGGGTTTTGCAGGGCTCGAATAAAGGGTAGAGCCATGGGTCGTAACACACCAGAAATGTAACGTGCACTGTTCAAAGCACCGTCAATGCGAACAAGAGGTGACCGAGACGTGTATCAAGTGATGGGCCAGTATGACGATGACGAATGCACGCTGCCAGTGTGCGTTCACCACGATGCCGCCAAACATGGATGCGACCATCATGATGCTGTACACAGAACCTGGATTCATCTGAAAAGATGACGTCTCGCCATTCGTGCGCCCAGGTTCGTCGTTGATCACACCATTGAAGGCGCTCTTCTCTATGACGCAACGTCAAGGGAGCTGAGAGTCCATGCTGCTGCAAACGTCGTCGAACTTTTCGTGCAGACACTTGTTGTCTTCCAAACGACCCCGTTTCTGGACTCACGGCTCGTGACGTGCTTGCACGATCCATTACGGCCATGCGGATAATATGCCTGTCTTCTCGGCTGCTAGTGATAGGTGGCCGTTGAGATCCCGCATGGCGTTACGTATTACCGTCCTGAACCCATCGATTCCATATTCTGCTAACAGTCAATGGATCTCGACCGACGCGAGCAACAATATAAGATAAATCGCAATCCCGGTACGCTACAATTCGACCTTTATCAAAATCAGAAACGTGCTGGTACGCATTTCTCCTTCTTACACGAGGCATCACAACAACTTTTCACCAGGCAACAACGTTCAAATGCAATTTGTGTATGAGGAACCGGCTGAACAATTTCCTCATTTAAACACAATGTAGGTGTCGCTACTGGCGCCTGTTTTGTCTGAATGCGCTGAAAAGCTAATCATTTGCATATCACAGCACCTTCTTCCTTTCGTATAAATTTCACGTCTGTAGCATGTCGCCTTCTTGGTGTAGCAATTTTAATGACCACCAGTAGTGTAACTATATATATATATATATATATATATTATACTACCATAAAAACTTAAGCCCTATGATAAATTTAAAAATATGAAGCACATTCTAGAATGGCAATATGGCAATTTCTTGGCATTTGTGACTGCTTAAAATTTATTCGATATTATGAGACACTATAAAATTAGAATTTTCCTATCCAAATTTAACAAATCTATTTTATATAACATTTTGACAATTTTATAATATTAACATAAATTAAAATTAATTATGTTTAATATTAACAAATTTTATAAATTTTTGATAAAGTGAAATTAATTGAATTAATTAACTGATTTGAAATTAATTAAAATGATTTTATTTAATTTCACGTTAAACGAAACATAAACGAAGTTTTGTTTTCAGATTTATTTTACCATGGCCAGTCGTATTGCAATCGTGAATATTCTTGAATTGTTTCGATTTCCTACACTGTGGTAAGAAATACATTTTTGGTCATAATAAAAAACAAATTTTAAGATACGAGAGAGTCAATGCAACAATTTTCTTTAAATTGATTTCATACATACATTGTATTTGTGAATTCATTCTATTGCTATAAATTAATTATTTATAAAAATCGCACATCGAAACTGCTTTTGGAGTTGGTTAAACCAAATTAGTTGAGCAAGCTCTGAGCGATATAATATCTGAAATCTAAGTAACATTGCCGCCCATCCTGTCTAGTAATCATGCGAATAGGGAGGTCCTAGGTTCAAATCTCGGTTCGGGCATTGATGTATTTTCTCTTTCTCTCCTATCTTTGTCCTTCCCTTGTATGAATGACATATAAATGATTGCCTACCCTATAAAAGTATATATAATATGTCACAAACATGTAAGTACACACATGCCATATTAATATGGTATGTGTGTACTGAAGAAGTTGGACTCCACACCACATTATGGTTCATTTGAAAAAATGGAACAGCGTACCCCAAGTTCCCAGCCTTGACAATCGATAACAAAAAAAAATTAATCAATGATTTTATTAAATAAATAATAAATTAAGGAATATAGTTTTCCAAATTAGAAATCAAATTTTGTGCTTATTAAAAAACATAATTTATATTAAAATTTCAAAAAGTATCAATACTTAAAATTTTTCTCACATTAAAATAATTTTTTTTTAGTTAGGAGGGTTTTATTACTTATAAAAAAAGAATTCATTTTTAAATTATCGGATTGTTGAACTATCATATGTCATTTAGAATTATTATGGAATTTTAATATTGTTATTTGTCATAATTTAAAAAAGAATTGGAGAAGAAAGATATGAAGCCCGTTTCTGTACTCGTATGTCAAGCCACCGCCTTCTCATATTTTTCTAGATTTCCAGCAAAATAAAGAGGAGGAAATGGAACATCTCATGCGAATCGAAGTTCCAAGAACAAGTAACGATTTACAAGCTGTTATATCACGATTTTATGTTTCTTCATTCTTTAAGCTACCAAGAATGGCTTTCTAGCGCTTTTGTTCCTGACGGAACAAGTCGACAAGGTCGTGAAGACTCAGAGGTAGACATGCCATACAAGCTGCGGATTGTTGGGGGAGGATAAATGAAGAAAGAAAAAAGTTCCAATCATCGAAATAAAACGACAGAACATAACAAATTACGTCACAATTGAGAAACTCATGTAAATACTATTTTGGCTTGCTAAACCAAGACTAAAACACTCAGCTTAGTGCTTCTTCTCTTTAGTCGTTCAAGCGTTGTTTCTGAATCACCCTTTCTTTTTGCGAGGTTCTGCAGCGGCAGGAACAATGCTGTTCTTGGTGCAACAAAAAAAGATTTCGAACGTCTCATCTGCTTGGCGCTCAGTTACAGGTGACGAAACCGTTTGGCATAATTAAATGATTGTTGCACAATTTCCCAGTCTGCACGCGAAGTGTTGTTGCGAGAACATGGCTAAGTTTGAAGAATTAAGAGAAAGAAAATGTCTCGTTGTCTGTATTCCTGAATAAATACCACTCCATTCATAAGATTTGTATAAGCTGTAGAAATATGGGAATTGCATAAAATTGTCTCATTTTAATTCATCGACATTTGCGAAAGATTATTATTGTATGAACAGACTCAGAAATATATTAAATTAAGGTCAATGACTTTCATATATAAAATTAATATTAAGAATTAAGTTTAGAAAATTTGTACACAAATTGAAAACTTTTTTCATAAAAGATGAAACGCTGTAATTAAAATTCTTTGGATTCTGTAAATCATACAAAAGATATCAAATTTAAAAATTTGAATCTTAGCCTATTTTTTTATTATTAAAATTTGTTCGATATTTCAATAAAAAAATTTTTTAAAATTTTGTCTCAAAATTTTATTAAAGGATACATTTATTTGAATCCAATGAAATTTGTTTAAAAAACATAACATAACAATATTAATCAGCCATAGTTAGCATATATAGCCATAGCCATATTTAGCCATTATACATAGCAATCCTTTGTAGGCCATAGTAGATTATGTTTTTTACATAAAGTAAATTACATAGATTATGTATAATTCACATTTTATGTTTCACATAAAGTGAATAAAACTCTAGATTTAATTGATGTTAAATTGATGGCTCTTTATTAATCAGCGATAGAATTATAATTTATTTATTAGCATCATCTCATGGAGAATATAATCACATCATTATTACAATGTAATTACTTTTTTAACTAATCAAACTTTCTGGAAAATTTTAGAAATTGACTCTGAATGCCACCAATTGTTATAATAATTGAAAATAAGCCATAAAACGTTATTTGCGCTGTCTACATATTCAAGTTTCTTATTTGTTAGCATTTAATATTTATATATAGTACATTCTAAAGATTTTGATATTTTCATTTGATGTAATTTTTAACTTCTGTTTTAATGAATATTCAATAACAATTCATTTTATAACACCTTTTTATTTTTTTTAAAGGATTTAAAAAGATTATTTTTTGTTAAAACTTATTTTGGTTAGAGAATATTTGAAATGCCTTTTATCGCCAGATTAATGCGTTATAATAACATGTGCATTTTTTATTAAACTTTTCATGCATGAAATATCTGTTAATTTACGCTTTCATAAGTCAAAAATTCTTTCAAACGTAGAAAAGTATAGTAAATAGGAACCGTAATAGATAAATATAAATATTGAAGAAAAACTACAAACAGTTATATAAAATAAAAAATTAAGGGAAGTTGATGATGATTATGACAGATGATTATTATTATAAATAATATCTTATTTTATGAGGATTTAAAAGTACCAGTGATTGCACCAGTGATTTATAAAATATTTTCATAACACAAGTAATCATTTCCCATACTTTATTTTGATTGAACAAAACTATTCCGGGCCATGGTATTCTGGTGGGGAAAATGGTTTCTCTAAATTCGGATATTACTTGTCTTTATTAAAATGTATTTGATAACTAACCCAATAACAAAGACAGGAGTTTACATATTAAAAACTTCACTAGTTTTAATGGCCTCCACTGTTGTAACTTGTAAGATTTAGATATCAGCTTTAGTATCAATATCTTCACTTGATTAAAAACTAATAGACAGTGGGCTGTGTTTAGCGATTTTAATAGGCAGAGATAGGCAAATGAAAATATGTCCCAATTACCTAACTTATGCTAAAAGTACTCAGTGGTATTTCAAAGGCCTTACCGTGTACTTCTAGTAAAATAGCTCTCTTCGGAACATGAGCTCCAAATTCGATTCCAGCTATAGTTGTACAAGATGGATGTTGTGCTTCTACTTCATACATGGACGTCTATCTCGGTGGGTGCTTGAGAGTTTTCCGGGTTTCCATTCTTGTGACACGTGACACATACGGCCCACTATCTATAAAAAAAGTTCTTCTGTAAGACAACTTACAGGGTGGACATTAAAATGCTTTATAACGGACTTCGGTAGTTAACCTGTCTACCGCGTGGTGTCAGTGTAGTATTACAAAAGAAAATCTAAATAAAAAAGAAATACAAAAATCTTGTTAGAAGCATTTTGAAGATGTTCTACATTAATCAATATGTTTGTTTATTTTCAGAAGTCCGAACTTATGCTGAAGAGGTGTTAACACAAAAATATTAAGCTTAATCTGCCATTATTAAAATGATGGATATTACTATTCATTTCGACTGGCTCTTTCAAAAATTACACCTCGTAAATAAATATTTTATTACTAAATATGAATATGCAGAATCAATCTGGTTTTGAATTTGAACTAAATACCAGAAAAATCTCATTTTTAATTGAAAAAAATGTAAATTTCTAATATCTGGGATTATATACATTCTCAATAGAAACATCTTTTAAAAAATTAAAAAGTAGCATTCAAAATCAAATTTACATACTGATATTTACAAGTATCTCAGACAAGTAACATATATCAGACAAGAAATCTGATTAAATTAGTACCATCTACATATTAGAACACAAATTTTGGGAATCAACAATCAATATTTGTGGAACATCACGATTCAGTTCGATAATCACAATTACTCATTTAGGAAGTTAATTTTCTGAACTGAATAAACTCTATTGCTCTACTTTTTTTTTGTCTCTGTTACCATTACGAATACACATTTTAATGTTACATTACGCAGAATTTACAAATTCAATTACGATAAGCAATTGTCATGGCTGGCGGTTAAGATTAAGTGCTCGTCGAAAGAAAGGAACTACATTTTTGCAGATTTGCTCCTTACCAATCGCCCAAATAGAGCCAAAAAATAGTTCTCCAATAGAAAAAGATTGAAAACGTGGCGCCATTTGTTTTTCTGGAACAGAATGTGTGTAGGAGTTGGGGGATGGTGATCATCAGGACCCATCCATTTCCAGATATGATGGAATTCGAATTACTCACCCATGAAAAGCAAGGACTCGGGCGGTGGAATTGAAAGGTCACTGCGATCTTTCTTCTGATATGAAAATTCTTTTTCTCGAACATGGAATTCTTTTGGTGGGGGGGGGGGCCTCGACGATATTTTTATGAACCTAATCTATGCTGCATCCCGAAATCCATCGCACCTTTATGATGGCTGGTATAGAAAGAGCCGTCCATTACTCATGCGGCGAATCATTGCGAATAAAAGAGAAGACAGTTTGTTTTTTATCAAAAATATGCGTGGGTGGAGATGAAAAGGTATTACATCAGAGTAGTCTTCTCTCTTCTATTAAATGACATCATTAACTTCTCACTCAATGACGGCTTTTTTTTCCTTAGATATAAATACGTTCTTTGTGGGAACAATGAATTGTATTACAGTTAAAACTTCCGCCCTGTGTTTGCAATGTTTATAAGATATTATTATTGCTCGAAAATTCTGATCTTAAAGCCTTTTTCTTCAATTTTAATCTTTCAATCCCCAAGTAAAGGTTTCTATGGATTTTACTACTCAAAATACTTTTTTTTTATTAAAATCGAAAAAAAAAATTTTTAATTTCGTTATAACAAATATAAATTACAAACTTCAATTTCACTTTTAATTTATAATGGGTATCATACCACAGTATTTACGTATGAATCTGCTAAAATCTACCATTATTAAATTTTCACGTGTATTTAAATTTCTAGAAACCATTATTTAAACAACACACATGAATTTGTTGTTATTTAATAAAAAAAAAATTAGATGAAAAAAATTCGAATTTTTCTTTCATTCAGCATTTGTCTCACTTGTTTTTTTATTAGGATAATTTATTGATTACAAGACATATTTAATTGTTAAACTTTGAACTTTTTGTATTTCTTTATATCAATTTTGGAATGTCGCAAGCTTACAATCAGAAATCATTGCATCGTGTTGAACTTTTTGTAATAATATTTCAAAGTCGAATTTGCATTTGTGAGATTTGATACGATCTATACTACTAAGCAATTGCCAGTTAAATCCTCTGAAGTATTGTGTTGTCCGGAAAGTTCATGCCGATTTTGGGTAGGTAGCATGAGAGACCTGACTGAATGCATCACAATTATTGAAAACAAATAACATGTATACATATTCTAAAAGAGATAGCTTCAGCCATATTTGAAAAAAAATTTTGGTTACGATTCGTTCATTTTTGTCAGTTTTGTACGCCTTAGAATAGGGTAGCATATAAAGTGTATTGTAGGCATTTAATGCTTTTCTTTTTCCGAAAGGGCAAAAAGGCCACAACAGCAGCAAATAAGATATACTCTGCTTATGGCGAGGATGCTGGATAAAGGATTTCCCTTAATGGGAAAAATTTCGATTCTTTGGTTGAGATCAAAACCCATTTGGACAAATTTTTTGCCGAGAAATCTGAGAGGTTCCGAAAGGACGGAATTCTGAAGCTACACGAAAGATGGAGAAAGGTTGTGGAGCAGAATGGTACCGATATAATTTAATAAATGTATATCAATATTTAAATGAGCTGCGTTTTAATTGTCCTAAAATATTCGGCACGAACTTTCCGGACGACCCAATGTTTATCAACAAAGATTTTAAGGCATTTCATTGGGTAAAATTAGGGTCCACTATATTTTATCGCATAAATGTAAATCTACTTTTAAAACCATAATATTTATTTTTTTTATAGAATCTGAACTAATTGTAAAATATTAATCTAGCGAGTATATATAGAAATGACAATATTTTCTAAATTGTTTTAATATATATATATTTTATTTTTATTGAATTAATTATTTTCTAATTTATAATTACTCTGTTGCTATTTTCTTTACTATAAAATTTTTTTAACTAAACACAAAATATCAACAACAAATGTTTTTCAAAAATTATTAAGTTGAAGACAAAACCAATAAATTGATTAATAAGTTCTTAACTGACCAACATAGGAAATTATAAATTTTAAAAATTATTTAATGGAAGTAATTGTAAGATTTGTTTTCAAATACTATTCACAAATTTACAAAAATGTAAATATTTTAAAAAAACTAACAGGACTAATCTTTTTTTAAAAAATGAGGGTGAAAATACTATTTTTTAATCGTAGATTTTCAGAAAATGAGAAATATAACAGATGAAAAAATAATTATTGTTTCCTAAAAAGGACATGAAATAACATTGACACTCATTTCTAGGAACTCGTAGAGACCGTTAAAATAGTTCATAAAATAGAAAAAAAAGTGTTAGATCTTAAACTATTTTTTTAAAAAACTGTTCTCTTTTTATAACTAAATTGCAATTAGAAAAAATAACTTAATAAGCACTACATAAATACATTTAAAATAAAATTCATGTTTAAAAACAAATTTTACTTTAATTTTATTGTAAAAGAATCAACTATATTTTTTAAGTAATAAATTTTTCTAGAAATTTTTTTT
>JAPDSC010157589.1:5694-19957 GCA_026290005.1 Latrodectus geometricus | reverse complement strand
TGTCTTATAAATTTAAATAAATTTTAAAAATTTATAAGTTGGAAATTTTTATCTCCAAGATAAATATGTTAAGAAAAAATATAACTAGTTGCATCCAAACTTATTACTTCTTTTACACAAGAAAAATTTTAGTGTAAAAGATATTTCCAAGAAACTTACGGATGATAAATAAAAACTAAGAAATGTTTTATGGATTTCTTAATTTTTTGTAAAAAATTTCCCCCTTTTATTAAAAAAAATTATTTTTAGTAGAAATATTCTTGGATTTCTGTAAAGGTAAAAAATAAAAAAAGTGAAGAGAGAAAATATT
Organism: Latrodectus geometricus; assembly: GCA_026290005.1. NCBI lineage: Eukaryota > Metazoa > Arthropoda > Arachnida > Araneae > Theridiidae > Latrodectus > Latrodectus geometricus. The sequence goes on along the minus strand of JAPDSC010157589.1, from coordinate 19,647 downwards.
ACATTCACCATGGTAACAAATTTAGAAATTTAATCTGGTCTCCATGTATAAAAAAAATAATAAAAACAACATCGGTCGCGTGTCCTTAGTTCCGAAAAAAAAGGAATAGTTTTACAAGAGAGTGTTTTTCAAACTTCCGCGTCTGGTACTACTCGATTCCGTTACTACTCGATTCCGTTGCCAAGCGAGAATTGACATCTACAAATGATATCGTAGAAAAGAAAAAGAAATATTCTTCGAAATGAAATGAATTGATACTTTACGAATATTAGAAGCTACACAGATGACATATTTTTTCATGTGATTAGAAACCTAAGTGTTTTTATGTAAGAGAAAAATACTTTCTTCGTAATTGAAAAAAAATTGCTTCTCTGTGACTGTATCGGAAGAAATTTAATTCCAATAAATTTTTCGAGTTTCCTAAGAATTCTCCAATATTGAGATAAATTATATGAGTTTGTAACTTAATAAAAATTAACCAAGTATTTTCATTTTTTATAATTTATTTTTGCGCTGTCTTTGATTTTTTTAATTTTTGTAAACAGGAACAAAACTAGAATTATTAAAAGGAAAAAGGTTTTACTTTCAATACGATTAAAATTAAATTATTTTATGTCCACTCAACACTGAGAAAGTATTTTTTATCTGAATTAAAATATGAAATATATTTAAGGAAGAGATAATATAATCATAATATTTATTGTTTATTTGTAAGCTGTATTGTCAAAAACTTTCTTGTTCTGTGGCTTTTCTTATATTGAAATTTTCTCGTGTTATTTCAAAAATCTTACTCCGGTATAAAATTTTATTTGAAAATTTTTCAAGTAAAAACTTTTACAAAATAATCCATGTAACACTAAATCTCTGATTCTCGAAAATTGCTTAAAATTTAAAATCTCTTGTTAATGACTTTTTAATTCTGTTCCTTCGAATTCTTATAGATGAAATGCGTTAACGTATGAATCAAAACTTTACTGAGAGCAATATTTTTAATATTTCAAATAAAACTCTTAATTAAAAATTTGTAAATAAATACATTTGTTTTATGTAAAATTTCTTAAGTATAATTTTTATGCAGTTTTTTACTTAAAAAACGCTAAAAACAATTTTATATCACTATCTTCTCTTATGGTTTTTTGCATTATTGGAGTTTGTATATGTATAAATGTATTAAATCTTTTAAGCAAATAATATATATTTTCTTTACTAATTTTTAGAATACAAATTTAGAATGCATGTTTGAAATGCCTTAATTGCTGTATACTGATGTGCAAATATTAGAATTTAAGTTGAAAAATCAACATAAAATTAGAACAAATTAAAAGATCAATCTGGTGGCAAATTATTGGTCTATTACAGTTGGGCATGTGCACGAAGAGTATATAAAATAAAAGACAATTTGGTTTGTGTACGCACCACGTATGTTACAGTAATAAAACTGTCAAATAGGAAATCAAGAGTACAAGCCAACTGAACAGCTTTATCCATGGTAACATCATTAAGAAGCTACATGAATTTTGATTTCTATTGAAATAACCTAAGAACTCAGGATAACTCACAGCACTTTCTTATGAACCTGAAAGTATTTTGCAAGACAAGAACAGCTGTTATACAGTTTTTAACCATTTAGCGGAAAACAAACAATGAATGTGAACACAGGATGCAAGGTGCTATTGGAAATGTAGCATGATGCTCAACTTTAACAAGAAGGTTGTTCAACAGTTATTGACAGCCACTGTGACACGCAATGCTGTTGTAGCACCAGCATACTTTCCTTGTACCTAGCCTTATGTTGAGCTCTACTTGTTAATATAAGCAACTAGGTGAAGTTTTCTTAATTTAGAAGCAAGGATCAAGCAGAAGACTCCCTAATAATTGACCTGCCTCCCAGAGGTATCATGTTACTTGGAGGACTTTGTGACTATGACCTATTTAACGTTTCTCCCCCACTTTTTGTTAAACGATGGGTTCATATAAACTGGGGTTAGAATTGACTTTCTTCCGATTATGAGAACCACAATCTAATCAACCAAGACACCGCGGCCTCCGACGGTGACACATACATGCAATGATGTAAAGACTCACTCTTCTGATGATGTTACGGGAAACAGAAAATTTTGGAAGTACACACATCTAGAGTGACAAAACAAATAAGTCCCCCTTCCATGAACTTGGGACATCCTTGGAGGTAATAAAGTTCTGTTTGAAATGTGAACATACGTAATGAGACTAACCTTCACATCTTTGAAAAGTATAAGCACTGAAATGCACTAGAGCAGTGCTTTCAAACTTTTTATTTCCTCGGAAAGGTCAACGTTTGCCAATTTTTTACCGAAATCTGCTGAGAGGGGACGCTGATTGTATTAATTTGAGATTATTTTGATTTAATGATTTTAGTTTAATTGTATTCAAATAAGTCTTAATTTACAAATACAATGCTGCAAAATAAAATACATTTACACCAATATAAAAAAATTTAATATTTTAATTTACTATAACGCTAATCAATGAGAAGCCAAAGCTTGTTACTTTGCAATGAAACATTTCCATCATGGGTATTTAAAAACAGTATGTTTCTAAATACCCAAAGTATGTTGCTTGTGTCCAGTTTATTCTGTTATCTTGTTTTGGTTGCTGTCATTGCAGAAAATCCTCTTCATGATATGAATTTAAGTTCTGTAAAGGCAATCTCAGATGCTTCGTCATGGCTTGAATTCAGATCAACCCGGCAGATTTGTCCTCTCTAACATAATTTTAAGGATACCATGATTTACAATCTCCAGCAGATGATTACATTATAGATTCTTCTAAATTGTTGGTAAATGTGTCGCGAATCCTTTCTTTACTAGATCATAGATTTTTGCATTGAGAAAATAGCACTCAAACTCTTCTAAAAACAAAACAGATAATTGAGCACTAACTGGGAGAAGGAATGCTCAAGATCAGTCTTGCCTAAGAACCTCACGAATACCTGATACATGTCCAAGATGTCTCTGCTCACTCGTTGGGCCACAAATAATGCAGCTATATTATCAATTTCGCTTGAAGGACAAATTGAGTTCGTTGAGTAGGCTGAATATGTCACATAGGTAAGCATGTTTTGCTATCCACACCTTGTCACTAAATATGCTGCCAGCAATGAATTCTTCTCTAAGGCAAATATTTGCAATGGATCTCGAAATTCAAATACTCTGATTAGTGATTTTCACTGGATGACCATCTTAATTTTGTGAATAAAAGGAAACACCTGTACTTTGCATCCATTTCCCAACCAAGTTACTCAAACAAGCACGAGAGTTAAAGATGTGTGCTTTGATGTGGGTAATAATTTTAACGACTTCAATCAATTCAATAGGCTGTTAAATTCTGGAGACATTTTTCGGCTCACCTATATTTTCGTGTGAATAAGACAATAAATAGCATTTAGCTGCAATCTTCTTGGCGCGAACAGTTAAACCAGACTCCTCCAGTTCTTGGCTGCTACTTTGTTTATATGCCGATATAAAAGGACTATTTTAGTTAATATATAACAATACAGTGACTTAAGAAATTCTATTTCTGAGGTGCTGGTTAGTAAAAAGAGTACGCATAGCGCATAGCAAATCTTCATGCATATACTTCTGAAACAGAAATTGAATATTAACTAGTAATATTGTCGATATCTATATTCATCAATGTGAAGTACATACCTCTGTGATGTATTAATAATCTCCCTTAATTGTGACTCATATTTTTTCTCAACGATTTCATGGAATGATTCGAATTTATGGAAAGTGCTGCTGCATAATGATACTTTTGATTCAAGAATATAGTGAGATTTGAATTCGATAAAAAAATATGATTTATCATATTTTTAATCATAATGTTTTTTTCTACATTTTGTTTGTCACAATATATGCTACATTCTAAAAAATTGTCTCGTAACGTTATTAAGAAAATTCAAGAGCAATTTAAAGCCCTTCAACCATTTATTATATACATGTTTTATTGATTTTTGAGATATAAATCAGACATAAAATCTAATAGGAGAAACATATTTCTTAGAATGAACCAAGAAAACATTCTTATTAATTATATGTCTCATTTGATCATGATATTTCAGTCTCAGATACAAAATTTACTAAAAGGTCATTCAATTGTATGTGCTAGGAATGATTGTCTGGAAACTAAAATTTTTAGCTTTCCATTCCGATATTCTAATATTCTATATTGTATAGACTTTAGCATCTATGTACATGTTAAGAACGTACGATTTAATGAGGATAATACACGTTCATTATTAAGCATAAAGTGGTTGTTTCTTTCGTTAGAGTTGAGATCATGTGTACATCACTTTATTTTACTTATAAATGGTGCGCGAGTTAACAAATAATTGTTTTCACCAATAATGCTGAATATAAAATTTTGTCCACCCATCCAAAACAAGAAAATGTGTTTGAGGGATGAGCTCTTCAGTGAGCGGTAGGAAAGAAAATTTTGGTCAAAATCTTAGTGGGATGGGTTATTTTATATATTATTGGAGATTTGTCTCTCTTGATACAGCTATTAAAAAACAAATATTTATTAATCATTAAGTGAAGATAATTTTATTTTTCATGTAATATGTAAAGCATATTAAATATTATTAATTGATTGTTTATGCAAGCAATAAATAAATCATAACATCTAGTTTATGCTTAGTTTGAATCGGCAAGGATGTTTTATAATGTTTTAAATATGTTTTTTTATACTATTTAGTATTTATTAGTTGGCTTTCTATTAATTTATTGTTAATCTCTGCCTTTTTAAGTTTTTATTATTTTTTTGACCAAAATATGTTTTTTATTCCTTCATTTATTGTTCTACTAATTTAATATTTTTCATGGAGTAAAAATCGAAATTTTTATTTATTTAAACCAGATAATTTATTTTGATGGCTTAAAATAAATATATATTTAGGATTAGGTCTTTAGTATATCATGTATAGTATATAGATATAAAATCTTAAAATAAATCTTAGGATTTTGTATCATATTTTATAAAAAAAGATTTATAAAAACACAAAATTGTAAATTTTACATCAGATTATTTCATTTATGTAAGGTAAACAAAGAAAAGGAATTCTTTGGTTACGGACATCATAATGGTCTATCCATCAAGCCGGAAAAGAAGTTGCCAAATAGGAAAGAGAAAAGATTTCGAAGATCACTTCTTTTAGCCATTAGATTCACCGGATGTTTTTGGAGAGCCCACGTTTCCTCTGCTTGCCGAGAAAACAACCGTCAAGGAGATCACAATACACTTTTACCAATTTATCATTAATAAGTATTTTACAATAAAATGATGTTATACAATGAAAAGGAATAAAAAAAGAAATAATAATTATTATGTAAGATGAGTTTAAATGTGCATTATGTAACTATTAGAATTAATTCTTTTTTTATATTACAAACAGAAATTAAAAGGAACTATAATTTTATAAGATTAAAAAAACACCATAACAACTTAACATAGAATTATTCAAAATTTATTTTGAACATACCAACAAAAACAATCGCTCGTTTCTATGGTATTTACGTATTAGCATTATGGCAACTTTTTAAGCCGAACAATTTTCAAAAAATTTTTTCTATAGTTAGAAAATTTTCTTTATGTAATTATAAGTAAGTTTTTTTATAGTTAGAAAATGTTTTCTAACTATAGGTTACAATTTAATTACCTACTTAAATTTTGGAACAAAATTGGGTTGACGCTAATACTTAAGTACTATAGAAGACATTAGTTGGGACGTCATATCCAGCAACTGTTTCCAAACATTTGCTGTTAAGCGCCATTTATCATTGAAACTGCCATAGACTTCGGTGATAGATTTTTAAATTATTATTTTTGAAATTGATATTCATTATTTAAGGATAACGTGTTTGCTAAAACTTTTAAACTTTTGTTTGCTTAACCTTTGATTCTAGCCAAATTGTAGTCACAGTTAATCACCAAGCTGGGCAAAATCCAATCGTATTCTGGTTGCAACAGAACAATTTATTGTTCTGTGCCAACAAAAATCACCGATAAAATCGTTAGCCAAACAAAAATCTCCAAGTTTGTCAAGAAGGCACTCTTAAATACATACAATATTAAACAAATGTTTACATTGTATTTGTTTGGAAACAGTTGTGGATATGACGTCACACTAATGTCGTCAATTTTAATTAAGTAAAAGAATAACAACAATAATAATATAATATAGTGTTGCCAAATACCATTTCAAGAATTATGAGTTAGAAAATAATAATTTAAATATCGCTTGCAGAAAGAATTGAGACATCAATTATTGATTTTTAAGAATAAAAGTAAAAAGTACTCTTCAACTGAAATATATATTTGTTTAAGATTAAAAATAAATATAGTTAATTCGAACAGAAAAGTTTAAAAAGATTAATTTCTTCTCTTATAATTCAGTTTTCATTTCCATCAAGAGTGGAAAAAAGTATGAGAATTGATTTTCTAAAAATGTAACATACAAAGTTCGAAACTGTTTAATTTATAGATTCTCTTATCCTGGTGTATATCTTTCTGTCTTCAAACGTAAACAGTTTCTGAGATCATTATACCTTCTCTGTTACTATTTGTTTTTGCTTTTATTCGAATATTATTTTAAGTGAAAGAAAATGTTTTGTTTTTCTTTGGAATGTTTCTTTTCAACTAAAGGAAAGAAAAAAAATCCCTATGATGTTTCGAAGTTCATTTTACTTCAAGCGTAATAAATTGATTGTAATTAAAATTAATATACCTAACAAAATAATATTGGAGATGACAGATAAAGCAACAAGAAACATCCAATATTATGATAAAATGTTATTGGGTATGATTTCAGAGGCTATCATATTTTAAAATTAACAAGGCGTATTTGACGTTGATGTAAATTAATGTTTTGCAGAAGAATATTCTTTCGAACTTATATATAATTTCTAACAATATGAAACTGTATTCAGTAACGAATGTTCTATGTTAAAGTATATTACACCTCATAATTTATTCTTCTTCTTGGAACTCTATAAATTTAATTAATATTTTTATAGAAATATATTTTTTGATATCAATACCTCATTAGTTTTTTTAAATACAAAGCACCATTGCAAATACCAAATGTTCTTTAATAACAAGCCTTCAAGAACATTTCTTCGTTTTAGAACAAATTTTTTGTAGAAAATGGAAATTTATTTTGGGTTCGTTCCATAATAGCTTTCTTTGACAATGATTTTTTTATTAACTTGATTTATTTTAAACAACAAACATAATTTTGATACATTATATACAACAAATGATAAAGAATGTAGAATCAAAGAAATATTCTTTCATTGATTATTGACAAAAAGAATTTTCTAAGGCATTATAGTTATAAGGAACACATAACTATTTTATAAATAATTAACACCTAACTATTTTATAATAATTAATTAGCTACATATTTTTTAAAGCATATGATATTATTATTTCATTTACTTATTCACTTATTTAATTTCACCCCCATTAAATCTTTCTGTATTAAGCGATAATGTTGAAGAAAAAGTTTTAATAGATGGCGCTGTCGTCAACTACTTGTATGATTTTTAAGATACTTTAGATTTAGAGATTTAAGATTTTGATTTGATGAAGAGAAGTATTCCCTCTCTTTGGATGAAACTATGAGTTTCTTTAGATTTCTCGAAAATTTAATTGAATGTTTTGAATTTATGTAAATTGTTTTTCGTGTGTACCTTTTGTGTTTATTAAAATTGTTTTTGTTGTAATATATGATCTTATTTACTTTCCTGAACCGTGTTTTGAATGTTCTCTTTCGATTTTAGATTTTATTCAAATTAATAAGATTATTTAATTAGATTTTTTTTCCTTGTAACACTAAAAATGTGAGCTGATTTAACCGAATGTATAAGTCATGATGCATAGAATAGTTAATCATTCCTTAACTATCATAGATACTTACTGTGAAATTTTGTTTATTAAGAGATCATGAGACAGATATATCCGTTTAATGTTTTGTACTGTACAACACTCAGTATTTATTTACTCAGTACTAACTCATTTAATTCACTTCTCACAGAGATAATTCACCTATTATCAAGCAATAGTGATAAGAAATGTAAAAGAATGTCTTGACTAATAGAAATTTGGTAAATTGTTAAAAATTTGTTAAAGCATTGTTAAGTAAAACTTTTTTTACTATATATTATTAAATTTGAAAATTAATTTTGTTAATTCTCTGACCCATTTATATAAAATCCATTATATTTTCTTAAACTAAAGTATCTTCCATCAAAAGGAAGCAAAACAATAGAGAGAGAAAAAGTAAATATATGAAGATTAGAAAGCTTATAGAAAGAAATATTGTTTGTTTCAGGTGTATTTTTTTCATTTAATTAATGCCACATCTGCTGTATATTGAATTACACAATTTCAGAAATAAAGATAATTCACATTCTTAAACAAAAAAAAAAAAAAAAGAACAATAAAATTGCAAATAGCTACAAACAGGTCATGCAAACTTAAATCCAACTCCTTGAGAATTAAATTAAGAGAATAGATAGGGGAGGTGCATCGTTTCTCGGTTGGAATTTTAGAGACAAAACTCCTAATTACTCTAATGAGTAAATTAGTCGGCGTCAGCATTTCCAAAATCTGACCCATTAGCATCAATTCCCTCTGCTTCTTTTCATTCTGTTCACTTCATTTCATTCGTAGTATTACCGCCCATCAGGCTTTGGGAACGCCTTTAAGAAATGAAGTGAAGAAGATTTATCCAACAAATTGTTCTTTAAATCGCTGCTGGGGAAATAAAACTGTAAGCATTAATCCCTAATTGCTCTCGGGAATATTGTTTCTATCTTTTTTAAAATCTATTGTACTTTAAATCTTCATTATGTAAAATAATCCACGTAGGTGGATGTGTTGGAAGGGATTACCGTAAACAAATGAGCAAATATAAGGTATATAGTTAAGGTTGAAATCATTATTTACACTATAAATTCTGTTACATGGGTTTATTGACTGATGAATATTTGTGGATTGTATGCTTTTATTTTAGATAGGAATAATAAAACTTTGGAAGTATTTTTGAAGCTATTTATTGTTTAAAATATGCGATATGATTTATAGAACTATTTTAGAAATTTTATAATTACAGTAATATTATTATATTTAGGGATAATTAATGTAATTTGAAGGACATATTTAACCAAATTATGTGCTTATTTTTCTTATATTGATTCAAATCATTTGGGGCAATAAATGTGGAAAATAATGAAACAAAGGTCACTCTAGATATTTTCTGTGATACCAAAAAAAAAAAAAAATTCTCTAAAATGTAAACTAAACAGATTTCTGCCAAAATTAATACATAAATGCATGCCTGATTACATTCTTATGATAGATCCTTCATACCATATTTTATAACTGAAAAGATATTTACAAAATTCTTCGATTTTATTATCTTTTAATGTTTTTATATTTAAAATTTCATTGAATAAGTTTGCTTTTCGGATAATACTTATGAATGATGTCTAGTAAGTACATAAAATATATGTCACTTATATTACAAAATCAGTGTCAATGAAACATCATATAAATGACATCTCTGAAATACTCCTTTTAGTTTATACTTCGTTTAGTTTCCATGACAACTCCGTTTTTTCTTTTTTTTCCAATGGCAGGCACTGGAGCATTGACCCTTCACCACAACAAAGTCGTAAATTGCTATTCATTTAGCGTTACCCTGTGGGCACCTGTAAACGAAAGTGAGTAGCATTACCCACGTCACACCCCCTCAACATTTTATAGGGCGGGTACGTTAACCCGTCATCTCAGGGGAAGAAGGGACAAAGATACACAGAGAGCGAAAACATCCATGACTGAACTGGGATTCGAACCCAGAACCAACAGCCTAGGAGTCAGGAACATTAACCATTCAGCCATCGGCTGGCATGACAACTCTGTAAGCAACCTTGTTTTTCATAGGATAACTGCTTGTTTGGAATTGGAAAATATTGCATTTACACGAATTACTCTTTATGCAAACACACTTTTTTTCAATGTCAAACAAACCATATTATTAGTAAGGATCAAACAATAGAAAGTGGCAGGACAGCCTCCATAGGGCTTTAAACCGAAATTCCCATATCTGGGAGCTTCTTTAGACAGGCCAAAGGCCCTGTCTGAAGAAACTCCCAGTGTTTAATTCCCAAGCATGCTTAGTTTTATTCATCCAAGCATGTTCAGTTTTATTAACTCACTGAATAGATAAAAGTCTGAAATTGACCATATATATATATATATATATATATATATATAAAACATTAAAGAGAGAATATAAATTCCCATTTTATATGAAATCGACCTGAAACATAAATTCTTATTTTCGATTGGAAAATAGTTAAACATTTTAAGTAAAATTCTGTATTTAATAAGTATATAAAGACATTAAACAAATCAAATAAATTTGAATCGAATAAAAAGAACTAAAATTTTAAAATTGCCCAAAAATAAAGATGCGAAAAAAATTAGAAAAAAGGTTTCTAATACTTGACTAAGTGAATAGAAATTAATGCTCTATATGAATAAAAAAAAAATCAGATTTAACTATATTTTTTAAAACATATATCAGACTTGTTTTCACATGTTTATAGAATTAAAAAAAAAGACTCGTAAAACATATGTACTATGTTGGTTATTACCTGTTGTAAACATCTTTCGATTTTAAAGAATGTAAAAAATTTAAGTGCATTTTTACTGTTTATTTATTTTTTACTTTTTATTTATTTTTACTTTTTATTTATTTTTACTTTTTATTATTGTTGAAAACAATATGGAAGGAAACAAATGCTTACGATTAAAAGATATAATTTTTCCGCAAATTTTTTTTCTGAATCTCAAAAGCACAATAAGCAGCTTTGTTTATATAAATGATAATCGTTTGAAAACAATGACAATAACATCGTTTTTACATACCCCACGTGACTAACGTGGTGTAACTTCTACAAACAAGAAAGGACAAAATAGAGAAGAGAAAGTCCTAACACGCTAAACGTCGGGTCTTCTAGAACACTAAACAATGAGCAATTGTTTTGTTTCCAATCTTCCAGCAGCATCCCCTTTATACACCATTTTTCCTGCATCGATTTCATATTTCCTGCATCGATATTGATGAAACAGAACATTTTTAATTTTTTTAGGAATAACCTTATTTATCGAAACAGATAGTCTCTGATACAAACACATTTCTTATAAGGGATACTATCAGACAGTTAAGGAAAGTTATTGTGTTTTCACTGGCTAACTACTTCATTTGCCAAATCGGTGCGTGTTTTCATATTCTCTATTACCATATTGTTCCGTGTCATAAAACATTAAATGCGCTCACTATCAAACAACTTACTCCTTTCCGCGATAACTTCGAAAAGAATAGAGAATACAGCATTAAGAAGTATTTTAAATGATTCATTGATTAACTAGATTTAAATACATGAATATACATTAGAAGAATCGATGAATACACGAATCCATGAATTATTATGACTCGTATATCTGTCTCTGGCTAACTTAAAATAATTTCATTTTGAAATTTTGATTACAATGTTTGCAATTAGTTTAAACTATAATTGACGCTGCTTTAAGCAAATTGTAAAGTTGTTTATGCATCAATCAATTTATACAATGTAACAATCCGTTCCGGAACAATTCCTTTTCAAGAAATTAAAAATGCGATTCGCTTTTTTGTTTTAAAATTGTCATTTATTCGTAAATATTGGAAATTGAAAAAAAAAAAATTTTAGACGCCACTGTATCCTCCTATTTTTACATTCTCACATGGTATTTCTTTAAAAAATAAAGATTATTATTATTTTTCTATTTTTGAAAGGATATTGGTTTTCTCCATTAGAGCTTGTTCATGCTTTTCCCAATACACCACTAATAGGAAATGCATTGGAACTCAGATGAAAGAAGATCTAAATTCAACATTTAATAACTTCATAATGAAAAGTAATTTTCAAGCATAAAATACTTTTTTTAATTTGTTTTTAGCAGATCAATATGTAAATCCTTATTTCACGTGTTAAATAGAGCTTAGTAAATAGTTAATATTTTATTTTTTCAACTTGAAATTTTCTTTCAAATGCTTATAAACACATTTTCCGCTGGTGGCTATTGTCCGCCAAAATTGCCAAATTTGGCAAAGAATTTTTATAGGAGAGTTAAGCACTAAATATTAAGATTTAGTCGTTTTAGAAAAAAACCAGTTGTTCCTTAACTGAAGCCATAATATTTCACTTACCAACATTTAAGGCCGATGGAATAAGATTTTGCACATTATTCTAAGGAGAGTGTGAATTCATTTTCAACTAGTTAATCCAAATGAAATTTCATTAATTTTCAAAATTTATTTTTAAATTATAATTATTGTTCTATTAAAAATTTAAAAAAAGTAGCTAGGTATACAAAACTGATCGATCGACTGATGACGCTTACACTTCATACTGATGGACGTCGCTTTTATTAACGGAAGACAGTAAATCCGAATCCCGATAACCAGAGATTTACGGTTTTCACTAAAGGTGACAGAAATACGTTAAAGAGGTCTCGGTGGCAATTTCCTCCAAGTGATATAATATCTCATCGGTGGCAGGTCAAGTTTTGGGGAGTCTTCTGATTGATTCTTGTTTCTAAATTATGAAGATTCCCATCCAGCTGTTTCTATTTAAATGTTAGAGCCCACTTAGGAACACGTACAGGATAGCATGCTTGTGCAGCAACACTTCATACCGATATGGTTTACGTAACTCAGGCAACAATGCAACCTTCAAGCTGGAAATGGATACATCATTGTACCAGCAACCTGACATCAACGGAACAATTTTTCAAGGACAATGAATCGACGACTATTTAATTGCGAAAGCTCTCTATAAAATGAGGAACAAAAGAGAATAAATTCATTATTTCATTAAATGAAAAATTGAATTTAAGAAAAATTTTATCAAAGAAACAAGAATTTTGTTGGATTGTTCTCGAAATGTATGTGTGTGTGTGGTAATTTATCCATCAACACGAATCACGTCCTTTTTGCACAAAGTATAGTGGAGGATTTGCCAAAAAATATGTCAATGAAGAGTTACAGTTCTTAAGAATCTGGGAGAACAATAGAATTTTACAAGCGTCATTCCAATGTATTCTGCAAAACTTTTTTAAAATGCATTGTTACTGCCCATTTTTCTACTTTTTATCTACAGATTACGATAGGAAACAAGTCTTTGCAAAATGGGTGTTTGTACAAATGAAACGTGGGTCACTGTGGTTATTGAATGTTATGCAAAAGGATGAAATTCACTTTTTACTGTCTTGTGTTGTCAATACGCAAAATACTCGTATCTGCGCGACATCCAGTTCTTCTAAGTACGTGACCAAAGCCGTACCTTCCCCTCGTGTAATGTTTTGTGATAGTTCATCACGTCCTACATTCTGTTTCTTTTCTAATTTGAAAAGCATTATCCTGCGTATCAGTTAGCAAACTGTGTTTTGTCATTGTTACCTTAGCATGTTACCTTATGCTTTTACGACAACCAAATTTTGCTTTCATATCGCCTGTGTTTTGGTTTACCTGTCATCATATTATGCAGAATATCTCTTTGCTTAAGCTGCATGTCACGTCGTTTTTGATACTAAAATTGAACAACGATTAATAAGCCAAAATACAAGTTCGCAAGATTCTCATAATCACTTTTTTTGAATTCGGTGTATTTTTGGTTGTCTTGTTACTCGAAATATCATGCGTATCGTTGCTCCGCACTTTGGAGAAAATGAAAAACGCCATTGCTTGGGATATTAATGACATCAATGCCGATTTATGAGCAAACTTTTGATACATGGAGAGACGCATATCATTTGGATGTCATGTTTAGCATTTGTGATTTAAAATAAAATGTACCAATG